>JANHGB010050941.1:20193-40274 GCA_026283785.1 Coracopsis vasa | reverse complement strand
CATCCTCGTGGCCCTCCTCTGGACTTGTTCCAACAGTTCCATGTCCTTTTTATGGTGAAGACACCAGAACTGCACACAATACTCCAAGTGAGGTCTCAAGAGAGCAGAGCAGAGGGGCAGGATCACCTCCTTCGACCTGCTGGTCATGTTCCTTTTAATACAGCCCAGGATACGGTTGTCTTTCTCAGCTGTGAGTGCACACTGAAGCTGGCTCATGTTAAGTTTCTCATCGACCAACACCTCCAAGTCCTTCCCCACAGGGCTACTCTGAATCTCTTCTCTGCCCAGCCTGTAGCTGTGCCTGGGATTGCTCCGATCCAGGTGTAGGACCTTGCACTTGGCATGGTTAAACTTCATAAGGCTGGCATCTGCCCACCTCACAAGTGTGTCAGGGTCCCTCTGTATGGCATCCTTTCCTTTCAGCATATCACGTCAGCCACACATCCTTCATCTAAGGAGCTGAAAGCTGCTCTTTTTCTGTGTTTCTTTAACAGCCTGTTTTCATGTGATAGAGTATCCCTTGCTAATCCTAGCTCTATTTTAATTTATCAAAATTAAAAGAGAGTGTCCTGTTCCTCTTTTATTACCAAGAGATTAAAATGGAAGTGACACAAATCAGTGGAGAGACTTTTCCACCCCTACACATATGATAGATTAGTCATACTGGAAAATTTTACCCTGTAAGCTAGTGTGGAAGAATCTAATTGTTTGTGAATTATTTTGATGAAAGCACATTCATATATAATTTTCAGGTTATTTATTAGCAGTGGCTGCCTGTGACCCTAATTAAAGTAATAGTTGCAGGTGACCCAAAAGTAATGGAAGAACGATCATTTCCTGTGTCCCAGTTTCATGAATGCATTATCTGCCTTTGAACCTAGACTCCTGCATTGGGAACAATAACATGCCGACACTGTCTAATGAAATCAGCCTCAACTGCCGTGACCTTTGGTTTACTCAGCCTTTTGCTTCTATTGTTAATTATACGTGCATTATAGTTAGAGGAGATGATTTGATCATTATTAAAAGCCTATCAAGCTTGCTTTCTTCTGAAGAAAGGGGAAAAGCTAACAAAAAAAGCCTGGAAATAAGTAAAGGGATAAAGCATTCATTAGAGAGATGAAAACTGAACTTTCTTAAGCTGGGAACAGTGAAGAGATAGAAAGCAAGTAGAGGGTATGACATTCTGGGAAAGAGCAGAATATATTTGCTGATATATGTAGGGTTTGTACTTTATCCATTTTTTAACTTGCATAATCCAGTGTAACACCAACAAAAGACTATAAACTGATAATCCTCTGAAAGTAAATCAGATACACAGTAGGGAAATAGCTGCATTTTTGCAAGATACCAACATCTTTTGGTCTTGATCTAGAGGATCTGTTTTCACAAATAAGAGTACATTTTGGAAACGGGTATAGTCTAGATTACACACTACCTGTCTCAGAGCTAGCTCTTTGTTCTCTTCAGGTCTGGTCTCTTTTCATAGGCATACCTCCTCATGCATGAAAATTTGAGCCCTTCACTAAGCTGGAAGGGTCACTGAAAAGAAGTATTCTGCCTCAAGCTGATTCCGGCACAGACAGTGTCTTCCTTCTACTGGGAACTGGCCTGGGGAATGGGCATGGCTGAAGTACATTTTTTTTCCAGGTAGCTAAGTCCCATAGTTGTGATTCATTGTGCAAGTGAAAGAGAGTGAGCTGGGTGGGAAGAGGGGGAAAACAACCCCACCTGTCATGTTTGATTTAGTCCCTGACTTACTGTGTTCAAAAAGCAGGAACAGGGTCCCTTCCCACCTCAGCAACTCTGTGATTCTGTGATCTATGGAATGAGGCCACTTGTGTACTAACCTCAGTAGTTCTGGTAAAAAAAGCTAATCAAAGCAAAAGACAGGATATTGAAATGCACTTGTTTGATCCTGAAAAGATTCATAGATTAATTTAGCATTAAAGAGAAAGAGAAGGAAGAAGTTAGCAAATGGAGGGAAAGAGGAAAATGTTATCAAGGTAGAAACACCTAACAAGGCAAACTAGTAGAAATGAGACTGTTCCATAATAAACATGGGGTGTAATAAGCACTAAATAAAGGGGTCCTGCAGAGGGTGGACAGCAGAAAATGTACATTACAAAACCAGAAATATATAATTATCAACATGAGGTAAGAGTTTAATAATAATGAAATAGCAACAAAAATACTTAACTCAGATGGTGCCTGTCTTCCAGAGGTCTCCAGGCACTTTCACAAAAACAAAACCCAAGCATGAACACACAGCTGGGAGGGAAGAGGTTTGGTGCAGAAACAGAACATTTTGCTAAAGGAAGCTCTATTACAGATGTTTTTAGTGCTGGAAATAAGACATAAGCAAAAAGTGAATGGCAACCTAGAAAACGAAGCTAAGCACAAACATAATCAGAGCCAGCATAAATGGCATAAATCATTCAACATTAAAAATTAAATATAAACACAAACTCTGCCCTGAGGGCAGGTATCTGCAGCTCAGCTGGAGCTGTATCTAGCTGCATTTGGGTGCCCAAAGCTTGCAAGATCAGTGCTCAGGTAAGGCTGCATCAAAATTAAGAAAAATGATAAAAACTTAAGTTCTTCTTATCTTAGGTTAAGAACACCTCTGTCCGAGTCACTTGAGTAACTCCATGCTGTCCCAGTAGAGTTTATAATGTTGGAATATGATACAGTTAGTGCAATTAAAGTGCATGGCGCAAATTCGAGCTGATCAAGTAAGTAGGAAATTGTCCGCTCAATTCAGATGATGGTTTTAAAATGGTCCCTCAAACATATTTTTGGGAGCAGAGGTAACCAGTGTGGCTATCTTGCTCTCTGTCCTTCAGTTAAAAAAAAAAAAAGGTAAACCTGGAAAGTCCTTTGTTTTCTGCACAGTGCAGAGCCCAGAGCTTTAAAAAGCTGATTGTCATGGAATGGGAAACTGTTCCCTTTCTCAAATCTGCTCACGTAAAACAGTGATATACCATATATTGTAATATATAAATCATATATAAATGTGTTAATCAAATAAGTCCTACTGGAACAGAATAAACAGTGCATGTCAGGATCAACAGGCTCCATGTCGTTCTCTGCCTTGTGGCCAGTTGACTTGAGGTAGTCAACCCAAACTCTGTGTTATTAAACTTTCTAGATTTCAAACAGTGGCAAGACACAACCTCATAATTGGAAATGGTACACTCTCCCCACGCCCCTCTTTGCTAACTTCTGAGCTGTTCCCTAAAATTGCTGAGAAAAAAGCCAGTTGGTTCAGTGTTGGTGTAGATGATTAAGCTCCTGTATTCAGTCCTATCTTCTGGCACTGTTTAGTTTACTACTGTATGTGCATCCATATGTTTTCATCCCAGTATCTGAATGCCTCATAGCCATTAATGAATTTTATTTCTTATGACAGCCATGAAGGAAAAAGAAGTATTCTTCTAATTTTACAGATAACGGATATAGACTACAAACACAAAGTATTTTCTTTCTGCTGATGATGGCTATATGCCTGAGTTGGAAAATGAACTACCACCGCTTTATTTTTAGCCTAGTAGCCTATTCATTAAACTATGTTTTCTTATAAAGTAAAACCTTAAAAAGTTAAGCAAGTTAAGTTTGATTAGGCAAATTTAGAGATTAATTAGATTATTAGCAAAGCTGAAACAACTGAGCATTTAAAGATTTACTGTAGATCACAGAGACTGAAATAAATATCAACTTTGAATGACGATCTGAACATACATCTGAGCATATCATGTGTAAAATTTTACATTTAAGAAAGTGTTCAGCTTTGCATTAAGCCAAAGGGAATCAACAGATCTGACCTAATAAAATAAGCAAAAGTTTCTGCAGCTTTCATCACCTTTCAGTTAAAAAACCAAAACTGTGTACACGTTTACACATTTTGTTATAACTTCTACACCACTGATACACTGAGTCATCATATTCTAGTTCTTTGAGTTCTTTGTAGGGATATTGTAACATCAGATTATGATCTGAATTGAGGTAAAGCTCCCAACAGTATGCTATAAATTAAAAAAAAAATGTAAAATTTACAGTGCACCAAACACAAATTTGTCAAACACAAGATATCTTAAGTGAAGAGGAGTGAACACCACTGTAATTATATGAAATAAATATCCTACATCAAGAAAATTGGGGTGAATATTTGACCGGTTTTGAAAAAAAAAGTGTCAATTTTAAAAGATAAAAGTATCCCAAAGTTACAGATTAGGCACAGCATAATTAGATACACTTACTTTTACTTGTTAAAATTAAGTAAATTCAGTACCCTAAGTTCATCATAATTCAGTGTTCATTTGGAGTGCCTCATGAGAATAGTTCAAGAGTCCTTGAATGACAGAATGATTTTTTGATGGCTTAAGAAGTTCTTTTTTATTTATTGGTTACTGCTTTAAGAAGATAATCAGATAAGATCAGTGTTCTTCTAATCATACATGCTACACTACAAGTAGCAGTACTACTTGTCACTTAGCATCCTTCTAGTGAGTTACTTTTGGTACTTACAGAAATACAGCCTTACTCTAGGGATACAGAAATTAAGACATAAAAGAATAAATTGTACATCATCACTCAGTGAATCACTGACAATATTAAATGTAGAGCCAAATGGAATTTGGGGAATCCATTCTGCCTGTTAAAAACTCTCTCTCCCATGGGAACCGGATTCTCTCACTTTCCTTTTTTATAGCATGAGAATAAAAACATCCCTTAATGAAAGGCTTCAGAGAAAAGAATTTTTCTCAAAGTTTGTTAACCCCAAGTCTCACTGCCTTTCTAAAAATATAATTGCCAACCTGAGGAAGAGTCAAGAAAGCCTAGAGAACTGTCTCCCTCAGCATGCTCTTTTCTTAGCATAGGTGACAAATACTGGGATTCACTTACTTCAGCTTGATGGCATGCTGGGTACGCTCCTTAAAAGTGGAACCCTCAGAGGAAAATTAAATGGAAAGCAAACCACAATGAGGAGTTTTCTGTAACTCCTTAATAGATAAAGATACAAAACACTTCTTACCCTTCATTATAGTCCTTCCCAGGTCTGGATATCTAACTCTGCTTATAAATTCCTCTGCCATTCAACCACAAACTGACACTTAATAAGGGACGACAAGTCTCATACAGCTCTGGGGAGCCATCCTATTGTGCTGCGCCAGACCTGGGAACATCTAAATAACAAATATGCTAACACAGCTGGAAGTCCAAAGAAAACAGGATTCCTTTTTCCCTTTTCTTTTGTTTAGCTAACCAGTCAGCAACTATGAGGGGGGCAACAGCGAAAATAAGGAAAGAAAGAGATAAAACCTTTATCCCATCATTATCTCTATGGTCAAAAAAAAAAGTCTGTTAAAAACAGAAGAGATTTTCATCTGAGCCTGCAACCTCCTGCACTGATGCACCCTTTAGGCTCTGTTCATGAAAGCTAAGCTGTAGCCATGTGAGCCTTCTGCAACTTTTATTTATTCAAGGGGACCTAGAGCTTAAAAAGTGAGCGGAGCAGGCAAAGAATAGGTGAATTAAATTATGTGAGGTGAATGCCTTTATTTTTTTTTCCTATGTGACATCTAAATGTCAAATATATTGGTGTAAGGGTTCATGCAAGTAGAGGGGAAAAACACAATATCCTCAGTAAAGAGCTTATTAATTCAATATAAGAATGAAGATTGCTAGGAAGGTATCAGGACAATGAGATGACAGTGATCACAGCACACCAGTAATCTAACTGTTCTCATATTTCCTGCAGGCATTATGGAAGCTGTGTAAGGGACCTATCTGTAAAAGAATAATGAAGTGGCCTTGCAGTTGAGAGCACCTACTAAGTGCAGTGAATAGCATGGGAAGAATTACAAAGTTTATTCATGTTTTGTTGTTGTTGTGGGTTTTTTTTCTGTTTCTTTTATTTTTTTGTAATTATTGTAATAAATAGGTGACGTAGAGCCTGACCTGAGACAGGAACTGACATGTTACTAACAGAGAACTTCATCAGCACGTACTGAGTTCAGTGGGGAGGGGTATGTGGAACGGCAGTTGGAGATGTGACAGTACTGCCCCCTTCCAGAACCAGTAGTGCTGTCACCTGCTCTCTCCTGTATTAACACTCCTGCTGAATCCCTGTTGATACAGAAGTGGATTGGGAGCAAATCAAAGTCTTTGAAATGAAACTCCTCTCTCATTCTCCCTTCCTCCCCTACCACAAGGCACTCCTGACATCCTCCAAATTTGTGTAAAGCTAATTGTTCCTTGTCTCCAGAGACTCCATCAAACAATGCTGCTATATCTCAACCTTCTAACATGTCTACCCCAGGATTCAGCAAGGCAAGTGAAGAGCCTTTCTTCAATACACTTTGAAGAAACAAAATAATCTTTTACCCCTTTCCTATTTACATTATGTATTAAATGAATTTGGACTATTAACTTTCCCTGTTACTCACCAAATAAGTCTGTTCTTTCTGTTCTTTGAAAAACCATCAGGCCACCGTACAAGTGATGTGCAAACTACGTAACGGTTGCCAGTCAATTTTGTCCAAAGTTAATTGTCCAACTTCTTGTTCTACCTAACCAGGAGGGCTCTAGCTGCAAACCAAATTTTTTGTTGGTCTTGTCCTCTTGAAACCTTGAACAAAACCACATAAGAGCGAGAACTGAACCAAACTTGGAGCAATCATATGCTATGTGTATGAAAGACACCAAAGTAGTTGGAGGCAAATTTTCATGGGGTAGAGTACCATTGTTCTGCTGACTTCTGAACCAATCCATCTATCAAATGTGACCTACATTAGAGATTATGTCCTGAGCTTTGAAGTTTCACCACAGCTAGGCTCCTCTTGGACAATTCAAAGATTTGGTTGAACTAAGGAAGGGCTGGAGACAATACTTTCTCTGTCAAAGAGATACAGAGATAGAGCAAACTTCCAGAGAAGAGGATGATCTGGAGTAGGGCATGCCCCAACCCTTCTCTTTTAAAGGCATCTTTCCAACATTTGTGACACTGATCAATGCCAACTTCAAGTACTTTTTTCTTCAAAGGGAGTGTTTAAGAATCCTTTCTTCTGCTGTTGCCTGATAACTGTTTCATCTATCAATAAAATACTACAGGAATTAGATTTTCTAACTACCAAATAGTTAATTTCAATAAGAAAGGATCTGGTGACCAGTAACATGTTTCATAACTGTGAAATTACTTTTTTGCCCTTCCTATAGTGTCAGTCTTTTTGCATACTCTTGAAGGTGGTCATCAGCTCTCCTTCATAAAAAACAAACAGAACCCCCTGCTCCCATTTTTTTTTTCTTTTAACTTACAAAAGAAGGTTGGAGGTTTGGTGAAATTTACTGGGTTTTTTTCCTTTTTTCCCTTTTTTTTTTTTCATTTGGTGTGGGAGGTCACTTTCAAATTCACATCAGCAAAACTCCCCATATTTCTGCTTACATTTCTGAATTACACCAGATGGCACTGCATTGCCATCAGCACTTGTGGGAACATAATTTGGCACATACATGTTTTCTAATATGGTTATTTAAGATCCTACCTTACAAATGAGCTCAAGAATGGAATAACCTGCAGGACTTATTTCCAGCATTTCTAGGGACTGTTCTGGTGCCATATTTTGAAAGCAAAGGTTCATAGGACTACATTTAAGATGCTCTTTTCCCCTGTAACCAGGAGATTACTTTTTCCATCAAGGTATCTTCCACTAATACACACTGTAACAACTCTATACATACATTCCAGGCTATTCTGCTCTGGGCTGAGCATTCAATAATTCCACAGATTTGTTCAAAAGAAAGTTGAGGCAATAAAGCCTAGCTGACTGAGACCTTTAACTAAGGTTAAAGTTGTGCTGACAGCAATAATAAGTTAAGCTTATGCCCTTCTGAAGGGAAAATACTTAAAAAGTACAGATCTGCACCTGTATAGGCCCATTGGCTAAGCTCTCAGGTAGTTAAGAAGTAAAAAACCCACCTCCTTCACCCTATATAGTTTTAGATAGAGTTGTCAGACTCAGAAACGTGTATGCTCTGCCAGAGTTTGAAGGAAAGAAGGAAAAATAATTAAAAAAAAAAAATGTGGTGGTGGTGGGGGAAATATACATATGATGAACAGATGGAAAGAAATTGGGCAAATTTGTTCTCTCTGCTCAGCTTAAAGACCTGTCAGCATATTAAATAAATAAACTTTGTCTGACTTCATGCGCCCATTCTTCTCTAACTTGCTTACTAAAGGTCTAATATAGGGTTCATAGCTACATAAAGTCAAGCTTTCTCAGTCTGGTTGAAGTGAATCACAAGCTTAGTTGGCCTGACTTCATCAGTTCCTGAGAGGGGTTGTGAGTAGGGACTTTGTTAGGGTATCTTTCTTCCTGGAAAACACTAACCTCCAAAGTCAAAACTCACCTTACACAGCCGCTGAAGCTATTTTTGTGTATCCAAAGTTAATCCAGCTCTGAGCTACAGTAATGATGAGATATCCTTTTAACAACAGGCATGGTAGCTTTACTTTGTTCTTTTAAAACTATCACTAGAATGCATTCAATTGCACACCTTGGATATCTGACAGGCCAGTATCTGATGAGATGCTATCATTCTTCCTCAAAGTTATTTGCCTTTAAAAAAGGCAAAGATCCAAACCAAATATTTTATTTGGATAAGGCCAACTTGAATTTTTATTAGCACTTAAGCTCCAGTTAATGAACGTTAATTAACTAAGATGATTATATTATAGACTGGACACATACATTTTTGATTAATCATGTTTAAGGAGCAAATGTTTGAGTCATGGAACAAATATGTAAATAGTGTCTGCACTATAATTTGTAATTGCATTAATTAACATACATTAAACAGACAGACAGTTTATAGAACAGCCAGCGAAAAGTCATTATATAATGGGCAATGCAAATTATGGCCTGGCAGTAATTAACAATTACCTCTGTAATTAACTAAGTAATTCACTCTGCCAGAGAATAGAAAATAAAAATGGTTTTACTAATTTAAATGCAAAGCCCAATATTCTAATCTCAAGCAACAATCAGCAGCATGATTCACTAAAGCATGTAAATCATATAGTGATACTTAAGTATATTCTCCTGGTCTTGTCCACTGGTATTTTTGAGCCAGAGCTCTATCCAGGACTTAGTATATAACAGCCTTTGATGAGCTTTTTTCTTGGAACTTCTCTAGCTGCTTTTTGAACCCATCTATACTTTGGGCTACTGAGTTTCAGCTTCCTAAGTGCTGCCTGAAATCTTCCTTCTGTTTGTATTCAAAATGCTGCCTGGAAATTTCACTCGATGCTCCGTAATCATTTGGTGTGTACCTTTTCTGTGCTATTCCTGACTTTACAGAGCTCTATTATACCTTCCTCCTCACCTCCAGCTGTATTTTCGAGTATTCAGAAAATCCTAAGATGCGAACAGCTTCATAACTTTGACTATCCCTTATATCCTTTTACCTCCTTTCCGAGCAGGGTGACGGGGCAGAACTGCTCACAGTATTCAGTGGTTCAATGGCATTTTCTATTTGTTATTTCTTCTGCATTGATTTACCCAGGATCATTCTCCCATGCAAATACCACAGGGCATCGTTGCTGCCTGCCCTGGAAGAGATGGTGCCTGAGTGGAGATTGTGCCCTGTGGGAGGCTTGGAATTCCTTCTACCAGACATAGTTGAGCACTTTTTTTAGGAGCTATCATCAGCTCTTCAAAGTTAAATGAACTCACATTTCATTCATAAAGGAATGGGCTCCCTAGTCAAGTAATTAACAACCTAGTAGTTCTCTGGGGCTGACAAAACAGAGAGTATTTGCCCTTTTTTCTAAATGAGGATGGCCATATGCACACCCTGTAGGAAATGGTTCTGGGCTTTGGACAATTCCTAAGCTATGACTGGGAATTGCCTGGGAGAAGTGTGAAACTCTTCCAAGGACTCTTTCAACAATTTAGCAATAGAGACACTTCAGTTCCAGTGCTGGCAATAGTCCAGAATGTTCAGAAATTCGATGAGTCCAGCTATGTTCTTCTACAGTTTATTCTAGGTATACCTAGAATACCTAGGAGACATCATAGCATAAAAGAGCAACATCTAGGATTGAGAAAATGAAAGACAAGCCATATATATGTAAAATATATATATTTAAGGAGAGATGATTCATGTTAATAAGCAATTAAGTATTTATAAATAATCCAGGAATCCAGATCAGGTGATTACAGAGGGGAGGACAGGATTTTCTCTGATTTAAGATTAGGAATAATAAGGATTAAATATTGACAATAAACCTTGCGGAGCACACAAGTTCTGCAGAGTTAGCATATCCAGAAATCCGATTTTGCTTAACAACACATTAAAGAATTTTTAACATACATACCCATATACAACTCAGGCCTTGCATGGGGATAGATATCTCCCCAGTGCTTCATTTAAATTTACATAAGGGCATAATTTGTATGCAAATAGCTAAATATGAATTCCTTTATGGCTGGATTCTGATTCCCTTACTCACAAGGAAGAATATTCCAATCTTTATCCAATTCCCTTGCTATAAATAGAAAACTGTCAAAAAATATCGTTCAACCTCTGTTCCAGTTTTATTGAGGGGATTTTTTAAGGACAAAGACAAAAAAAATTATGTATTTCTCTTGTATATTTATGGCTGCATGTACCTTTATAGATGAATATGGTTAGAGTATAACTTTTGTTGCTTGATTAATTTTTTAGGTATGGTATGAAAATCAAAGTTTCAGATTAAGGTAGCTATTGTCTGCTTTTATGAACAGTCAGAAACTAGGTCACAGCAAGAACTGAAAACATCTCTGTGATCTATCATAGGTCTGTCATATTCTATATTTTTATGTGTAGGTAATACAGTATATATTGTTAATGTGAGATCTGGCGTATCTTATTCTATCAGAGCCTAATTTAAGTTGTGTCATCTGTGAAACTTGCCAAGTGAAGTAGAGGGCAAGCACAGTCTGTGGGTGCTAGGCTGCGTTAGCAATTCTTATGTGACAGCTCAGAAGGCTGTTGACCTCATGCCCTAAATGTCCTTGTACATGCACATGAAAGTTTCAAAATTCAAGGTTTTTGCTGTGTTCCTCTGGGCAAGCTCCCCAAAACACAGTCCTGATGCTCCATGTAGCCCTGCAATGTAGCTGGGATGTGTGGCCTGAGCATGGGGCTTGGCTGGAAGTGTTTTGTTCATGGGAAACTCATTCCAGTCCCTGGAAGACAGTGGTAGGCAATAAATTAAACTCCTCTGTAGTACTTATCTCCCTGTAGCCTTCTGCTGCTGCTGCTGTTTCCTGTGCATTCTTGTCTTCTTGTCCCACATGGCCACTGACATCATAGGCATACCCTGCCCTTGCTCTTTGCTCTCAGGAGCCCCCTCTATGCGTGTTACAGGCAGCAGCTCACCAGAGAGTGTCACTTTTCCTCGCTTCTGTAACTCAAGTTACAAATAACCAACATATGAGAAAACTGTGCCAAATGATCTGCGGCTCTGTGCTGTTTTTTGGCTATAACTACATCTTCTAGCACTTTACCATAGCTGGTTTTATCAAGCTTCAGTTTCCATGAGTTAATCTTTTTACACATACATTGTCTTCAGAAAAGCTGAGCTATAAATAGAGATTTTTTTTCTCCCAAAGTGTACAAAGTAGACCATTCATCTCACTGATTTCTTTTAGGTGGCCCCAAAGAGCCCAAAGAGGGAAATGAGTAACTGCCTAAATAATAGCTTGGAGAGATGTAAAATATTCTGCTTCTTGTCCTGCACACCCCGTCCTCTCTTCCCAGGATCTGAATCCCCTCCTTGCTCTGAGGAAGTTACTGATATGATGACATAAGCAAGGGTGACAAGACTGGGTATTATATACAGTTATTTTTCCCAATCATATATATGTTTTAGATGATTAACTCTTAATTTACAAAGTTGCTTTCACTCATAAAGTTGAATTCTTTGGCAACAGACACATCCCAATGACAAACCTCTGAATAATTATAGATACTATAAGAAAAAAAACTATAATAAGAACAAATAATAATCTTACCATTTATTATAATTACATTTCTGTTCTAGTGCTTAGGGTTTGTCAGGTGTTTAGAGAGTAACAGAGAAGGAATGACCTTTCCTCTTAAATCTAGATATGTCAAATTGTCCTTTAAAATTGATGCTCACTGAACCTCCCTCATGCTGCATATACCCAAGACATGGTACCAAACAACTAGCTATCTCCAGGATGTATCCCTAAGCTAACATCTGTTTTCTGGCTCCAGAGTCCCATAGGCTCGGTGTGGCTGAAAGGCTAACTGCCAGCTGCATATGGCAAGACGGACATGGGAGGCCATTAGGCTGAGGAGCAACCAGTATATTTCCAGCAGTATGTGCTGGGAAACAGACTCCCCAGCTACAGTTTTGCCCCTTGGCAGGTCCCCTGTTGCATGATCCAGTGCTTCAAGGAGGAAGCAAGCCACAGGAGCCTTGTCATGTGTCCAAATTGAGGGGGAAAAAAGTGGGCGACAAAGATGTTGAGAGGTCTGAAAGTTTCAAAACCCAAATATGGGTTTCATGCTGTACAGAAAATCACACAAAATAAATCTGGAAAATAACTTCTTATGTGTTTTTTCTTTTTCTTTTTTTTTGAAGCTGAAACCAGGATAAGACCCAGAATCCTATAATTCCGTGGTCTCCCCATGAGCTGTCAAAAAGAAACCTTATCTTAAAGTACATAACATCCCATTTGGCTGGCTAGCTCTTCAGGCACACTACTAAGCCACATCCTGCCCTCTGGGAAACCTCTGGTGCAAAGAGGAAAATGAGACTGCAGCAGAAAACTGGTAACTGTGCATGTCTCATTGGGTTTGGGTTGGTTTGTTTTCTGCCTATAACTGTGTGTTCTGAAGGTGATACTGAGGTGATACTGGAAGCTGATGCAGAAGGGAAAGATGAGGGTGGTGGTTATGGGTGGGCAAGTTTTAAAAATCAAAATCAAATGGCAGAATAAGAAGATAAGGAATGTGATGGGTAAGCTTAGGAATGCAGGGCAGGAAACAGATTGTGAATTAGCACCTTGCCATGGGGGTAAGGTGTACATTGTCTATCATCATGTGAGTGCTTAAAAAACATGTTGAAAGAAACATCCATCTCTAACTTTGTCTTAAAATGTTAAAACTACAAAATCACATACCGAGAACAGGTGAATGAGTGAATAACATTTAAGCAGCTGATTAACCATCAGGCAAGGAAAGAAAATTCTCTTTTAATGGAATACAGTAACTATTAGCTGTCTTCAAGGAAACTTGAGCTCAGCTTGTACTGACTAATGTAAAGTTACCTATGAAATCAAGTGCTCTAGGAGCTGCTGGTGTAAGAGCTGGGGAGCTACACTACATTTTGTGATACAAACAAGGTCTTTAAATGGCAAGTTCTAATAGACTCTGTTTAGAAACGTTGAAAAATACAACTAACTGACTGGCCTGAAAATTTGATTTTTGTATGTTGGAAGCATTAGACTTTCTGCAGAAAGTATTTATGCCAGATACACTTTTAGATAAGTTCTGGTATTTCGTTGTGTCATGGTATATTTCATTGTCTTACTGACATTTTACATTTCTCCAGTGGTACTCAATACAAAATAATTGATGAATACTAAATCAATGTATGTTAAATCCTGAGTCTATGATTCTATATCCCTTGTGACTGCAGTGGTGGTCAATACATCTAATGGCTTTCTAGAGAAAAAAGTACACAGGAAGGAACTGATTTTGTACCAAAACCCAAACAGAGTCCAGACAAATTACAAGGTAGAAGTTGACAGAAACAAGAAACAACAGCTATTCATCCTTTACCCTTCTACTGTCAATATTTGTGAAGGATTACTATAAGTAAAGGATACTGTTATAACAAGTGATGTATCAGGAAGAAACTTAAACATCACAAAAATTTTTTCCTCTTAAATTTTGAAACATCCATAACACATTCATTTTACAAAGCACAGGACATCTCTCAGTAGAACATGAATCACCTTTCAACCAGCCACACAAATAACCTATCTTTGCAGACACACTTATCCAGATGGCAGGTGCCTTTCAGCCCTGAGATGCAGATTCAGATGTCTGGAGCTCCACACCAATGCATCTCCCTTCTTGCCTTGTATGAGCACATTTTGGCTGTCCCTGCTTTGAGGGTACCTTTAGGCAGTTGCGGGGTGGTGCCTGTGCTCTCTGTTAATCCCTTACCACTGGGAAACCTGGAGCTGAGCCCCACAGGACCTTTAATCTGCATATTAGGATGCCTGCTCTCTTCAGAAACCAGAAGCAAATGCCCCAAGGGAGACCGGCAACCATCAAAAAGGTGCATTATGAAACCTGAAGACACAGCAGGTGAATTAAATTTTAAGGCCAAAGTAACTTTGGTAAAGGTGCTTTCACTTAATAGCTGAATTACAAGAGTCAGTCAACTTCAGTAAGGTTGGAGGTATGAGGTGCAGTGGAGGGCCTGTGTGAGAACCCTGTAAGATGGGAGCCTAGAGCCTGCCTGCCTTCAGCAGGCTGAGAGCCATTGAAGGAACTACAGGGTTGTGGTGCCTTGGGGTATTTCAGATGCAAGTTAATGTATAAGGATTTTAATTGTGTTTAATTTAATTTTAATTCTGGCCAACCTATCTGTGACTGCCAAGGGAACAAATGCCAGAGCTTCTCATTACATCTCACAATGATCAAACAAAAAGCAAACCTGGATCAGAGCACCTTTTGGTGCTTTGTTGGTGTTTTTCAGACAATGGGTAAGATTCTGATGGGATATTTGCCTGTTATGGCAAAGCTCTATGCAGATCCTGGGTATCACTTCAACTTTCTAAGCACAACTGAAGGACTGTATGGACTGCAGAAAGAATGGGTTGAGCAGAGGTAAAAGCAGTCAGCAGTTTTACTGCAGAGCAGAACAGAGCAGAGCAGAGCAAAGCAGCACAGCATGAACAACCAGAAGAATCAACAACAGAGGTTTGTGACGCATGGCAGTAGCTAATGGTAAGCCTGTCTGCTGTGAGCAAATGGTACCAAACACAAGAGCATTGCTAGTGTGAGTAGCTAGAGGCAAACAGAGCATCCCTCAGAAAAAAAAAAAAAAGGAAAAAGCTTTCAAATGGTGAACTATGGGGGAATAGATTGCAAAGTATTCCAGGAACAACAATCAATATCTGTCACTTGGATGTCTCCAAACCTGGACTGGAAATGGAAATTGGACTTTCCTATTATCTTACAAGCATTCAGAACTGTAGGATGAAAACATGGTCAAGAATATTAGAGAAATAAAAATAGCTTTACAGGAAAAAGCCTGAAGTCCATCTAGTCTGATACCCTAGCCCTGAGAGCAGACGCTTAGAGAAAAAGTGTAAAAAAAGAGCAAGTGGGGAGTGACAAATCCCTGCTATGTGCTTCCTGTGAGTCTCAAGCAGAAGGGTTAAATCTTTAGCTTTTTTTTTTTTTCCTAGTAGGAACAAATGAGCACAAGGGCTATATTTGGAGCTGGCAATTCGTTTTGTGAATATGTTTATGACTAGCAAAATTATTCTTAGATTAATTTCTCCACAAAATTTTCAGCACGATAAATAGTTTTGCCCTATCTAGTTACTGATCAGAAAGGAACCAGCAAGAATAATCCACTCTAAGCCATTACGGCTGACATCTTGTGGTTGCTTTTTGTATGCCGCCTTGCGCTCGAGTTTCTGAGAAAAGACTGAATTTTCCCTTGTAAATAGCAATTGTACATCATCTCTATGTCACTGATTGTGCATTATCTGCAAGATTCTAAAAACTATTCAGTAACTCCAACAGGGAGCTGAGAAAAGAAGTAATGCTGGTATCAAAATTTACTTCCTTCTTTTTCCAGAGCTTTACGGTTTTGAATTGCTAATGTATGAAAGCATTCTTACTACTGCAATCACAGCCCTCTTTAACATGTCTCTGTTTACATGCTGATATTTATCAACTTAAGTTTTTTTAAAAGTCTTAGTAATCCTACTCTGGATCACTAAACAGACTTAAGGGCATTGGCTAGAGTAACAGCGGAGTATAGTTTGAAAACCTCTCTAATTATGTTCTGTCTTTTGTGAATTAATAGCCACCAGCGTCCAGCAGAACGGGTATAGCGAGGCCTGCCTCTTGCATATATTCAGTCGAGACAGTTTCTGGGAGCACCACTGTGCTCTCCAAGGTTTCATCATACATTTTATTGTGGTGCAAGTGTAAAAGGCACACCTCCAGTGTCTGCAAAATAGGATCCATTTCAGAGCATGAAATATTGCCAGTCCAAGGAGTATAGCAATGGCTACATTATTTTTTTAATCTCAAGATGGTGTTATGATACGAGGCTACATCTTCATATTCTTCTGTATTTAAAGGTAGAAGTTTCTTTCTTATGCAGCAATTTGCAATTTGCAATATATTGATACAAAGCTGGAAAGTAATTTGGACATTTATCTGAAACTTTCTTCTATTGGTACTTTATTAGTTTGTCCACTGTTCACAGGAATCAACAACTTCTGTGGCAATACTTTGCAGGGCGTTTGGGATACCGAGGGGAGTCCACCTGTATAACACCAGCAGCAAGCAGCAGAGAAACAGCAGATCAATTATCTCCAGTTATTATTCTGTTAAGTAAGGTTAGATCAACCCAGTATTTTCTTATGTGTATATAAATAATTCATTTATTTAGAAAAGAAATGAGATTTCCTTCCTTTGAACCTTTCTGAGTGGCAGAATGCTCCCTTGTGTCCCAACAGCATAGCCCAGTTTTAATACACTTCCAAGAAGGAAATTAGTTGATCAAGAACAAATGAATAGACTTTGCTTGTCCTTCAAAACAGAATCAATTCTAGAATGACAGCTAAGAGTGTAAGCCTGAATGACATATTTGCAGAGTTAATGAGGACCTGAAACAGGGATAGATAACAAAAATCTCAGTATATCATAAACTATACATTTGCAGCAAATACAACAAAATAATTAGTTCCATTGTTCCTGTAATACGTTTAGGTTGTTTAGAATAGTATTTCAGCATTGTTCACCTTTCAGGTTTCCTTATTGTGATCTCTGAGTTCAGAGATAATGAATTACAGGACCTTAAGTCATGATTACTATTGCAGAACTGTAAATATGCATGTTCTAAAAACATGAGAGAATGTAAAGAAATTGCTGTAATTGTCTGGAGGAAAAAAACCTCACATCTGTAGAGAGCTGCAGCTGCACAGAATAAAGTTGCAAACACAACTACCCAGAGAAAGGGGGCAGGGAAAACATGACAGCCAGCAAGAACATTACAAGAATAGCATCACTAAAGCTAGGCAGACAAGGACAGAATAATTATTAAGTCCTTACTGCCCAAGCAGATATTTAAATAGGTGGCGTTTCACTGATTCCACCACTGATTCTAATGCCAAGTGGAGCATAATGATTAGCAGAACAAAGGCTTGTGTCTGTCTATGTCTCATTCATCTTCCGGTATTTTTTTCTCAAAAATGCTTTGTGCGGAAGATGGGTTTTACTAAAAGAAGACTGATGCTTTTTTTAAATACAAGACATAGATGTAAGCTTTTCAAGCTCCAGTAAAGATGTTGCAAAGTTAAGGGCTATGACATTATGAAAATAGTTCAAAGTATCTTCACTCTAATCCTTGAGCATTGTGGATTTGTTTTGAGGCACAGTGAAACTTCTTTTTGAGAAATTAATACAACAGAAATGTAGCAGAAAGAGAGCAGAAATATAACAGAACTGAGCTGCTTCAGAGAAGGGGCACAGATGTATTAGACAAAAGAGAATTAAAAAATACATCTTTGAGTGTGGACGCTTTATTACTGAGAAATTTCAGCAACTCAGCTTCAAGGAAATGCAGGTGGGCGTCAAGTAGCACTAACTGCTCCACAAAGAATAGAGATGGATGCTGCACATAAAAATAGACAACAACATTTTTAACCTTATGTTAGGTTCTAAGTAGAATTAAAACAAATTAAAACCTCTTTTACAGGACTGTTATAAGTCTCAGAAAGAGAAACTAGAATTCATTATAGTTCATATAGCAAAGCAGGAAAGAAATGGAAGGAAAGAATTCAATAGTAAAACAATGCAGATAAAACAAACCCAGTAAAATTAACAGGGAGTTTCTCTGATGTCCTGACCCACGACTACTTACCTGTCAGTTTTCAGAATCAAACCAACTGCACTTTGCCCAGAGAATATTCAGTTTCAGCGCATTCTCTGAGTGAATTTCCCCCCTTGAGGAAATCTCTTCATAGCAAAATTAAAAGAAACCCCGTCAAAGTATACACAATTTTTACTTTTCTAGAACATGTTTTTCAGTATTATCTAGGGAACTAAGTATTCCATTAAAAGAAAATACTAAAATGGTTTTAAGAAATCCCATTAAGTGATTATAAAACCAGCATCTTTTACACAGAATATTCCTCGAAAATTAGACAGGACATAGAAATAATAGAACTTATTTTGTGCAAATAATAACAATAATAATTATTATTACAGCCTCTATTAGTATAACTTTGCAGCTATAGCACAAATAATGATGTTCAGAACTCAAATCTGAACACAGCCAATTTCACATTTCATTTGGCAGTAGAAATAAATGGAGACATAATCCTTATTATGCATTATTAAATACCTTACAGATCCCATTGAAAACAGTGAGGTTGCACTGATTGTTTTTAACATGTATATGCAAAAGAAACAATTGAAACGATCTCTGGTTTGGGTAACAGTTAACAGTGAAACAGCTTAATGCTACATTTTCTTGCCCTCAATACTGTTGATACCAATGGTAAAGATAAATTTTGGAATCTGAAAGGCATCTGAAATAACAAGGATTTATGTATATATGTATAAAGCCTATCTATCTAATGGTACCCACCTAACACACCCTGAAAAGGTTACTGTAAATCTCAGTGCAGTAGCATTTTACATGGTTAGATGTACTAAAATGCAGCTGTATGAATTAATGTATAGGACAGACATGCAGCTGCATTAGGAATGGGAATCAGAGAGGTATGTATAGATCCTTCAGCATTGTTTTCACTGGGATTATGCATGGTTCTCTATCTGAATTCCCTCAGTCCCTAAGAGGATGCATTCAGCAATAAGAGCAGTCCTCTCAAGAGCAGAGGGAACGCAGCATGGACTTGTTTTCTGTGAATGTCTTATGTTCTTTGATGGTAACACAGGAAAGAGGAAGGTAGCTGAGTAGCTCTCTGTGAATTAAGTCAATCTCTACTATAAGTCTGCAAAGGTCCTCTGTTACATAGCCTCGCTTTCAGTACAGACAATTTCCTGAACAGAAGATGCAGGCAGTTTCCAACCCCAGGCTACTGGCATGTCCAGAAGCCGGCTCAGCTCACAGGGAGCACGTGGCTGTTGGGAAAAATGGCTCCAAGCCACACTCTGAAGATGTGCTGACTCCTGACACTGCAATGCAGTGGAGAAGAAAACCTGTGCTGGCAGAGCAGCTCCCAGGAACTCAAATTGCAGTTGGGAGTTCACTGCTAGGGAGGGGAATCAAGGCAAATGGAAACATGTCAGATTCCTGTCTATCTGCAGTACCCCACAAAAATATCATGCGCTCAGATTTTTAGTTCATTCCTTGGTGAAACATGAACTACCATGGTATCTTGGCTTGTAGCAGAAATAGTGTGGCCAGCAGGACTAGAAGAATAAGAAAACAATGTTTTGGACCAGAGGACTGTGACACAGGAGGGATTTCAAATCCATGAATAACATGGTGATACCTCATTTATATACTATTGCTTGTTCCATTATCTGCTAGAAGAAACGTGATAAAATCAAGCTGGGCTAACTTTCTTGTGGAAAAAAAAGAAGTCTTCTACTCCACTGAGTATTTGCAGCTGACTTGAGAGCACCTCAGTCTATTCTCAGAGTGTAACAATTTATCCTTGTATTCAAGTACTTTATGTGCTTTGTTGCAGTTTGGAGTGCCGACTGAAACACAAAAAGACTTGACAATTTATTTGTCCTCTAAACTCTCCAGACCAACACAAAACAGCTCACAGAAA
>JANHGB010050940.1:0-28968 GCA_026283785.1 Coracopsis vasa | reverse complement strand
ATAGCAGCCTTCCAGTATCTGAAGGGGGGCTATAGGGATGCTGGGGATGGACTGTAGTGTTAGGACAAGGGGTAATGGGTTAAAACTTAAACAGGGGAAGTTTAGATTGGATATAAGGAAGAAGTGCTTTACTGTAAGGTGGTGAGGCACTGGAATGAGTTTCCCAGGGAAGTTGTGAATGCTCCATCCCTGGCGGTGTTCAGGGTGAGGCTGGACAGAGCTCTGGGTGACATGGTTTAGCGTGAGGTGTCCCTGCCCATGGCAGGGAGGTTGGAACCACATGATCTTAAGGTCCTTTCCAACCCTGTTTTATGATTCTATGATTCTATGACAAACTTCTTCCACAATTTATGTGTGGAAGCTGGTTAGCCCTTAAGTCCAGTGCATTCAGTTTATTTTGGATTTGCTGTGGATACACCCGTCACTGTGAGTGCTGCAGTATTGTCTGATGTGTATATTAGAGATACACAAATCCAGATTAGACAGTGAGAGTTCTGGATCTCTTTGGAAAAGTGTCCTGGGAAATCTGGATATATTGTATCCTAATTATGTGGGGATACCTGTTGGTCATTTGATGCTTTGTCTGCAGAGTATCCTATCCAAATAAGAAAGCAGATGCTGTACTTACGAGAAACTGAAGTGTTAGCACAGAAAAAATGAACTTTTAGCAGGTTTGAATAATGCAGAATCATGTTTGTTTTCATTAAATCAGCCCACACAGCGGTGAGGTTTTGTGAAATCTTACAGGCAAAAGCTTTTTTCTGTTGTGGGCCCTACTCTGTTAAAATAAGCTGTGATCTACCCTGTGAGCGCGTGAGGCTCTGCAGCTGTAGGTAGCTCCTAGGCGTCTTTTCTGGGCTGCATGCTGTAATCTTAATTTCCTGCATGGCTGCAGAGGAGTTGGTAGTTTTCTCTTTTCCCGTGTGTCTCTTTAGTGTGTCCTACCACACATTGCTTACATTGCCTTTCCTCCTCTTCACATGACTTCGGAAAGCGTGAGGAAGTCGTCCCAAAGCCAAGCACACGTGGCTTTGTTTTTTTCACAATAGGAATCATACAGTTGTGCAGTGCTAGTCCTTGCAGCACTTTTTACTCCCACGGCCCATGCTGGTACAGTTATCACAGAAATGCATGATTTCTGAGTAGCTTCTAACACTTCTTGGAGATTGTGAATGAATATGTTTGGTTTTGGGGAGGCTGATTGGTTTTTTCTTTCTATTTTTTTTTTTCCCCTTCCAGGACTTCAAATTAAGCTTGAAGGTTTTGCTCTTATTAAATTTGAGACTGAACCCCTTTTCATTCTTTTGTCTGGATTCAGCCTATAAAGGTTTTCTTTTAACATAGAATAGAAGTCAAACTAAACAAAATCTTGGGTGTAAGCTGGTACGTTGAAAAATGACGGGGATGACTTGTATTTTCAAAGCTATTTAAGAGTAATTGGACATCCGCATCCCTTTAGCATTCATGGAAGTTTGGCATCTAAATGCAGCAGACAGCTTTGAAAACCTGCCAGGTCTTTAACACTGTATGTTCTGATATTTTCTCTTTGTTTTGTGGAAGTGGGCAGGGATATTTAAAAAAAAAAATCTTGTTGGCATTTTGATGTGAAAACACTCAATGGAAGTTCCTGGAGAGAGGAAAAGGAGGCCAGCTCTTCCTGCCCCTGGCAGTGAGGGCACAGCACAATGCGCCAGTGCCACTGGGTGTGCTGTGGAATCAACCACTCACAAGTGTAGTGGAAGCCAAAGATGTTTAGTTGTCCAGATGAGAGCAGAAGCAGGCTAAGTTCCTGTCTTGTGTATTTTATTTTGTCCTGGTAATCATGTTCCTTGCAATGACACTTAAAAGTGGGGCTGTGCTGTACTTGGCACAGTTGCAGATAAAGTGGCAACCGGTCCCTCTTTCAAGGAGTTTACAGAGAAGGGAGTTGATATTGTTTAATGGGAGATCTAAAGCTGGATAATGACAGCAAAAAAATCAAGTTAGTTTTACATTTACAGTTCATTCCTTTTGCTTGGAGAATGGCTCTATAGAGGGTAAATGGAGGGGTAAATGAAGGTAGAGAGGGGACGTTGAAGGAATGGGTCCTTTGGTAGCAGAGCCACACATTTTTAGAACAGTTGCTTTATGTGGCACTTGGCTCACTGTTGCTGTAGTATCTGATCTTTCCTCTCTTGTATATCAGGTGGTTTGTCAACTGAAAAAGTTATTTCATTTCCATTATTCTATGTGTGTATAATTCAAAGTACCTCATGATTCTTGCTGAGTATCTGTACCTCCAAATTGCTTGTTTCAGTGCTTACAAACCTGATTTAGGGCTTTGTTTGGGGATTTTGACAAGAACTACCCTTCTGTATTATTTTTGAGTTATTCAAAAAGTATTTTCCTCCCTCTTCTTCACTTCCCTCTTAAAAGAGATGCAGGGATGTGCTTTCTACTGGTTTTTAGTATTTAAATATTCAGTACTGCCCATTACATTCTGGTCTCATTTGCTTAGTCAGTCTTTTTGAGTAGTCTATAACTTTACAAACGCCAAGCAAGGCTGAAAAGTTCTGTGGGCTACAGGATCCTTTTGTTTCCCATGTCTCTTTTTGTATGCAAAGCATTCATACAAGGCTGGGTAGTGAATGGCTCTTTGTCCAGGATCCGGTGAGAACAGAGCAGTTGAAGTCTGCAGAAACACTGTTCTTTACATCAGATGTATCATTAACTCCTCCTAATCCGTTTTTAATGACCTGTTGTTCATGCAGAGCTCTTGCGATGAGAGATAGGCGGAGGTTTACATCTGGCAGTATAACGACGCATTATATACTTCTCCAGTTTTGCACAGAAAATTGACTGCCCTTTATTACTGTGTTAGGAATTTATATTATAAAAACCAGCATGTATCTCACTAGTGACATTTAAATGTAAATGCCTAATGTTTTGCAAATACATATTTTATATTTCATACATAACCAGGACAGTGATATTGTGAGTCATTGCAATAAATTTTGCAATTTAAATTTAATTTTTATTAAAAAACTGAAGCTGTCCTTGCATATTTCTCCCAGTAGGGGGAAAAATGTCTTTTATCTCTTGGCTAAGATTTATTTTCGTCATCTTACCTAGCAGACAGCAGTGGAGAGTGAAATCCTTGCCCTTTAGCAACAGAGCAGGAGCAGCCTTTATAGCATGTAATGTGTGTTATATCAGCAGCATGTCTCAGTTCTGTCCTGGGTGATCTTCACGGAGGAGGTGTCAGCATAATTCTCTAAAAATCCTCCTTATGCTCTTTTTGTATCATCTTGATAAGATGATATGTTACCTCATGTTACAGTATTTGGAAAAGCAGAACAATTTACAGGTCTGCAAGAGCAAATATTGAAACCAGTAGAGTTAAATCTAATAAAAATAGGTTAAGCTTTACGCTGCAGCTTAGGAAAGTGTTGGGAGTATTGTTCTTAGGACCCCTCTGGTTTATTGCATCCTTGCAGTAAAGCAGTAGAAAGTATCTCAGATAGTTAATTGCATTCCCTTTGAATTGCAAATACTAGTAAATTAGCTTTTAGGATATAACTAACAGCCTAGAGAGGCCAGGTAGGATTAAGTAGTGAATTCTGGCATAGCCAAGAATCAGAAAGAAGGTATCTATTCAACTTTGCAGCTTCAGCAGTGTTGATCCCAATAAAAGGAGCATGGGCAGGGTGTGAAATTGCTTGTGAGAATATAGAAGAAAGCACAGAGGCTATTGATGCACCAAAAAATTTCAGAACAAGCCTGACAGCCGTTCTTGTACCACGCAGTAGCTCCTCTGTGAATGCTCCTGTTGTGATTCACTGTGACCACCAAGGGATCGAGGTGTTATTCAGCATGTTTAGAAGTGGATTCTTACTCTATTGTCAGTTTAGCTAAGCATATTTTTCTTCAGATGTTTGGATTAGCTCTGTGAAATCTCAGTGGCAAAATGGGTTATCCTGTACATACATCAATTTCTAAGGATGCATTTTAAGAAGCCCTTAAAACCTACTCTCATACAGCTGCTGTCTTACAGGACCAGCAGGATTGTTTCAGGATGACTGAGAAGAATTTGGGCACTTCAGAACATGTTTGCAAGTTTTTGTGCATGTTACACCTCTTTCTTTTTTTTTTTTTTTTTTTTCTTTTTCCCCGGACAGATAAAATTATGAGATTTCCAAAACAACTGGAACAAATAATTTTTGTTATGTCTACCTATAGTGTAGCTGGAGATTCAAGATCTGGTTTTAAATGAGCTGTTTCAGATAATGCAAGTGGTTTTAGCACAGTACTCAAGGCTAAGTAAGCCCAAGCTGACATCCTTATGACTGACTATGCTGCTCCTTTCAGACTTGTTTGCCTTTATTAGTTTGGGTTTACTTTACAGTGCACTCTTATAATATGCAAACCCTTGATCTTTCTCTGCCTCAGCTTCCCCATCACAGTGGATATGTCCAACCTTAAGACCTTGTCATAAGATTGTTGAAACCTTAGTTCTTATTTTGAAGTATTGTGGAGTTCTGAGATTGTTAGCCATAGTAGGGCAGAATATCAATATGAGGGTGGTGGATGCTGGTGCTAAAACTTGTTCTTTACAGCTCAGCAAATCTGGTGGTGAGAGCTTGAATTCAGTTACACTGGTTGACGTTTTCTACAGATCTGGGATTCTTACATATGAAGCTTTACTTCAGACCAATATTCTAGCGAAGCATAAAACTACTACGTTTTTATCATTTGAATTACTTTGGATGAATTTGCTACAGTTCTCACATGAACCTTCAGGGCAGAAACTGACAGCCCGCTATGCTTTCTCTATCTGATGTTACTAGGATGTTGTAGCACAAATACTTGTTCTCCTGCCTATTCAGATTAATTGCAGGTGCCTGGCACAGTTAGTTGAGCACAGAATGTGTAAAATCAGCTTGCCTTAATCTCGACCATGTGTAATTGTCCACCTTCATTAAAGCTGCTTCTAAGGAATCATGAAATTATTTGTGGAGCTGTATATCTGAAACAATGGGCACTCCCATTGAAAATGAAGTACATAATGCTGCTTTCAAGGCACATGCACTTCCTATGAGGTAAGAGATTTTGCTTCGTGCTGTTGGAGTTGAGTCTATGGTTTCCTCTTCCCAGTGGCATTTTCACAGTGCCGGGGCCATTCCCACTCATAACAACTGTATCAGTAGTTTTGGCACAAGTGGGCATTTGCCACCTAGAAAACTTTTGTGTGAAATAACAGTTGGAGTTAGAAGGAATGACAAATACTAGAGAAACAGAAACTGTGTCGGAGAAGGTGGTTGTGTTACAGCCTCATGGCACAACTGGAGTATTGCTCTGGGAAAAAATTGAGTGAAAACAGGCAAAAAGGGTCTTGGAGCTCTGGGCAAAGAAACTGTTTTGGTTGATTCCTTGTGTCTGCAGGCTGCTTTCTCTAAATTAACAAATTAGTTTGGAAGACACTGGCTGTGTCTCTAAGATTACTTTTTTGGTTTTCCCCACTCCAAAATGAAATAATCTTCAAGCTCCTTACTTTTGCCCAACTGTTAGATTCCGTATTTGTAATTTGAGCTAGAAAAGCTTTTTAGCATTTATGATAATTGTATCTGAATTATGCTATTTGAGATTTTGCTTTGATGCAGTAGAGGTTCCTCTAAACACCCGTCTCATTTTTTCAGATACGGATCCCTGGAGACCGCCAGCTGTGAAGAAGTTGAAAATGAGAATTCCTCTGAATCCAAAGCAGTTGTCAGGATGTAAGTGTAGTTTTGCCCTATACAGCGAGCTCTAGTCAGGATTCAATATTGAGGGAGGATGTGGGCAGCATAACATTTGTTTCCTTTGAAAATTCTCAGCCCTGTTTGCTTGGTTAAACAAGCTTGTGTAAAGGCCAAATATCAATTGTCTCAAAACATATCCAATATTATAACCCAGAGATCTTTTGATCCTTTGGCCCTCATGCCTTTCATGTCTGAATCTGATACCTGTTACTCAACTTCTTATTTATAGAAAGCTCAACAATGAAGTTGTCAAGAAAGTAATCCGTCAGGCGTATGTGTTTTAACAGATCCTGTATAAGTGTGAATTCTCTTTCCTGCCTTAAAAATTTCCATTGCTCTCAGCTGCTCTGGCTACTTCTGTCTTACACATGATTAATGGTATCTGGAAAAGAGGCTGGCTTTGTAGTCCTGTTGTGAAACATGTAGTTCAAGTAGTTCATGTTTTGTCTTGTCTGGGACAATTCCAATATAATTGTGTCTACCATCTTTTCTCATAGAATAGAAACATGATACAATTTTGCTCTCAGTATTATATGACTTGGAGGAATAAGAGGAAAAAAAAGCTATGTTGTTTCTTGCCGTTAACTCTGTATTCCTCAGAGAAAAATATCTCATGGGGAAGCCTGTGGTCTGTAGCTAGAGATCTGCCTTTATCAGACTCCTGTTCAGATGCTTTAAAAATCCATTTGGGGCATTAGAAATAGGGATGCAATTTAAAGCATTTCCACTGGTTTGACACAAAAAAGCGAACTGCTAGAGAAGTTAAAAACAACTGTAGGAAGAGGATTTATGGCTCCTCAAATATCCTTTTTAAAGAAGAGATGGGTTTTTACAAAATCTTAGGGTACATATGGGAGGAATATTATGTTGTATGTGGCATACTGTAAGCCCACAGATTACTACTTTCTATATTGAAATTCTCTGTGCTTTCTGTACTTGTAGTATAGATTTGTGATGAATTTTGAAATGAAAAATGCCTGGTGTAAGGTTTTGTTTTGGTTTTTTTTCCTTTTTTCATTAATTATTGTTCCACCTCGTGCTCATGTAGCTCAAAACCTGCAAGTCCTGCACTAGGGCTTGAGGACACTTATGGCACAGCCTCATTTGAGAGACTTGTGGGAGCTATAAACCTATCCTGATGTTTCCAAATTCGGGGTCCAAGCCAGCAGTTTCTTCTCCCACTTGTTGCAGTGACATATAGTTGTTACTGACCCAAGATCATTTCAGCTGTGTTCGGGATTGTGCCTTCTAAGCATCCGTTCTGCCAAGGGAATTTTTATTCTGTTCACTTATGCATCATTCCTGTCAGTTTTGGGCCTCTGGAGTGGTCAAAAAAAGAAAGGTATTTTTCATCAGGGATCAGGTTTAATTACCTATAATCTAAAATGTCTTTTGGGCTTTTTATTATTATTGTCCTTTTCTTCAAAACTGCATTCAGCAATACACAACTTAAAGAAAGGAGCTGTAATTTTGTAACTTTACAAATAAACACAGTTTGGACCTTAGAGTTATGAGTAGGCTCAGAACACCCCAAAAAGGTCTGTGAGCTTAAAAAAAAAACCCTGCCATGCATGACTCTGCTTTTCTTCTTCTTTTTTTTCCTTAGTTATCAGGACCCAGCTTAGCTTCTCATGTTCAGTAGCTTGCTTTCCACAGTTCTTACACTTTCAGTCAGTCAGAAAGTTTGTGGTTGTAAGTAAGAGAAGAATAAAATCCAGGAAAGGTGGAATTCCAGTCAAATGTCTGTGTTTCCAGAAATATGATGCCTTGCCTCTCTTAGTTGTCTGACAAGAGAGTAGTAAGGAGTGAGTAACCTGACCCTCTCTGTCCTCCTATAAGCAATTCTTTTTGCTGTTCCTTGCATTATATAAACAAGATTGCCTGGTGCTGTTTCTCACTTCTGCATTTTTTTGATCAAGGTGTGATGGAGTTGCCTCTTTATCTTAGGTCATCATTGCCTTCGGAGTTCTCTGTGTTTACTATGTGTTTTCTTAGCTTAGGCTTCTGTTGACTTTCAGAAATACGAGTTGATGGAACACAGGAAGACGTGACAATTCAGAATAAAACCATACATATGTTAAACACAAAACTTATCAGCATGATGAGTAGCATTAAGAATTGGAGAGGTCCATATGATAGTACACATTACATGAACTGTAAAGAATTTGTACTATGATTCAATTATGGTTTTGTTTTCAAGTGAGGTTGTATAGTTCAGATGTCTGGTTTGGTACGTGTCACCTGACAAAAACCAAATAAGGAAAGAAATTAGAGCCAAAAGAAATACTTTCTCTTGCTCGTGTTTGATGTGAAGACTCTACACGCCTTACCAGCCAGGAGGTATGGGAAACTTCAAAGAGGTAGTCGCATCCAAGAGATCTCAAACACCTTTACATATTCTGGGAAGGGGATCAGTAAGCCAGGCAACTAATGCTGTTTGGGGACTTCAGTCCTTCTGAAATGGTTGTGTATATTGCCTACAAGATAGTAAGAAACAATGCTTTAGATGATATGACCTGATCACTGTGATATCTATTCAGAGCAGGAGAGTTCCTCAGTTAACTTTTAACTCCCCATTTAAAGGTTGAGCTGTCTATGCAGACTGATGTGTGGAATATCTTCTGCCCTATTTCCCCCCCTCTACTGAAAGATGGTGTTAATTTTGATCTCTGGGCAATCCACTGCTGGCAGACAACTGTACCCAGAGCACAGGCTCCATTAATTTAGAGAGGTGGTGTATAAAAGGAACAGAACACTTGTTTCCCAGAAGGTAGGCATTAAAGACGTGGATGGAGCTGGTTGAGGACAGAGAAGGGACCATAAAACCTTCAAAGTACAAAATATTGTAACTGCTTTTACCTTTCGGAAGTCAGTAGCTTCACTGGATACCGAGATGCTCTGGGTAATGTGAGGGTCTGAAACAATGCTTGCTGAGGCTGTGTCACTGAGATGACTTGCCAGGCTTGCAAGACCTGTGGAGCTGATGCAGCACATCACACTTCATGGTTAAAAGGTGCTAAGCTTGTTGCCAAGAGTTTTAAAGATTTCTGTAAGTGAAGTTCCCACAAGTGATTTATTCCTGTTCACTGTACACAGAAGAATGTTCAGCCTGGCAGACCAGGCTTGCCTGCAATGTTTGCATTCAGGGAAGACTAGTTTAATGTTGACTGAACCTAGTTACTTGGAGACCTCATGCGAAAATATGATAGCATGAACCTGAGATTATCTGTGGGAAAGGTTTTTCAAGAAGAAGACAGTGTTGTCATATTGGTCCATGGACTTGGACCATGATTTTTTGTTTGTTTGCTTGCTTTCTGGAGGTCTAACCTTTGTACATTTTCTTTAAAAATACTCTTTAGGCATGTTGGTAAATATCATGGGGAGTGGAAAAGTGTGCCATCTCTCCCTGCACATAGAAACAACTCTTGTGTTTGTAGCTAGTAAGAGACTCCACAGCCAGGGAAAAGGCAATGAAAAGGAAATGCTGTGCTGTAAACAGTGAGGCATGTTCTGGTCTGTTCATTTACATCTCTCCTGATGAAGCCAAAGAAAGATAAGTCCCAGTTTACGTTATATTTCTCACAGGCGCTAAAGAGAAAGTGGTAGAACTGGAAGACTGGTCTCCTGGTTGCAGTATGAAGTTTCAAACAGGGATTTTATTTTTTATTTGTTTTTTCTTCCCTGTATATGTTTTATACTTGCAGTATACTTACAGTGCTGCAAAAGAGAGGATTCTTGCTGGAGTTGGACCAGCTAAGTGAGAACAAAAACCAGTTTGCTTAGTACAAAAAGTTAAAGACCTTTAAGCCCTCAAATCCTTCTCTTCTGCACTCCCAAGCACTGCCATGGCTGAGTCCAGAGACTTTTAAATCCTAAATGAGCTTAAGTAACAGTAAAAGTTCTTTCAAGCATCCCCTAGGAGCATAAGGTTGTGATTTCCTTCTGCTACTGGCTTTGGTTTACTGATGTGAGGTAGATTGTTGGTGCTCTCCCGCAGATGAATGACAAGCCACAGAAATGAATCAAAATACTTGGAGGTTTTTTTGTTGCCTTGAATGTCAGCTCCTAGTTGCATCTGCTTTATTATCAAAATGTGGAATTTATTTGTTACTAAAACTTGGAATGTGGCACAATTGAAAACCGCAGACAAAGCAACTCGAACCTGAACTGAAATCTCCTTGTTTCATTCCACAGCAATTGGGTAAAACAGTTCAAATAAAATAAAGGAACTCTTCAGTTACCACATGGCAGGTCTTGCATGTTTACCTCTCCTCTTCTGCATTAAACCAGCAAACACCAAAACCTTCAATGTAATACTGCAGCATTTGGAGTTTCTCATAGTGATAAAAAACATTGTCCCGTGGTTTCTTGAGCATTTTTGATCTTCCCGAAAGAGAATTTGTCTTTTGTTTCCTACTGACGTTAATGGTCGTGCTGGAAAACAAGACTGGAAAACTGTTGCAGTCCTGCAGAAATAAAACTGTTCCTGAAGCATTGTACTCCAGGAGAACAGACACCAAAGGAATGTGAGACAAATGGAAGAAAATTGGCTGGAAGTTTCTGATGCCTGGGAAATCCATGGTGGGAAGCAGTTAAGATGCATTTGAGAGAGCAACAATCAGCATTCATTCCAGTAAAGCTAAAACAACAGCAGAAACCAATGTGGTTACATGAGAAGTGGAGTCAAACACAGGGCAGTATAAGCAATGGAAGAGTGGGAGAGTTACGAAAACAACCAGAACTAAGCAAAAAAGGAATAATTAGAACAGCACAGAAAAATAATGATTGGCATCTCAAAACACAGAACAACTGTCCAAGCTGTTCCCCTAGTGACTTTACGTGTGTCCCAGCAAACGCCCTCCCTCCATACTATTCAACCAGTTCTTCCCAAATCAAAAGAGCAGATCATTTGCTGGAAGTCAGCAGCATGTTATTTATAAGTGGGCTGGGTGTAAGAAGCTACCCTTACAACAGCTGTTGCTTGCATTTTACATACATTTTACCCCTGATTCAAAGCTGAAGTTTAACTGCCCATGTTGTTATTTAATAAGCAAAACTGAGAAAATACAGCTGGCTCAATTCAGTCTGTGTGAGCTAGCCTGAAAACTGTTGCATGGACAGTGGAGGAGCAGGAAGAGTCCTTCCTAAAGATTATTCCATTGATGGTCTTAAGTATGCGTTTGGCAAACTACAGATAGTTTTGTACATGTTCCTGTCTAATTTAATAAGCAACCAGTCATTTAATCCCTCTTTGCAACTGAGGTTCTCCTTATCCTTCTTAATTGTCGGGTTTCCCTTCTATTTTTCTTCTGAAGGAAAGGAAAACTTTATAGCTCATTATCAACCCATGAAAAATGTATTCTGTGATGCTTCTTTCTTGTCTGAGATCTTGGAAGGCTCCTGTTCCTATCTGTCTCTGGGTCTATCAAGTACAGGGAGTTTCTTCTCAAGGGCAGCAAATGTAAAGCTCCTACTGCAAGATATGAGCAGTTCTCTAGCCTGTTTTCAGGAATCTTACCTCCCTGACACACAAATTAAACAATCAGGCGATAGGAATTCAGTAGGGCAAAGTGTACCTTTTTTCTCTTTCCTGTTTCCCCTCTTGAATGAAACGATTTTGCTGGCAAAAATCAGTGTCTGTAACAGTTGTGAACTGTTCACCCCACTCTGGGAAACTGGGTCTGTCTTAAACTCTGTTTGTTCTTCAGCGTATGAAAGTGGCCATCAACCAAGCCTGTGGAAACTGAGCTTAGTATAAACAGCATGTGAACAATATTAATACAAGAACTTATCCTGGGGAGAGGCTCCTTCCAAACCATTGCTGAACTGGTAAATGCTCCTAAGAAAAGAATACAGAGCCTAGTTTTTGGTGGTGGAGCCAGTAGGGATGATGGTGAGCTCATGATATGAGTGGGGAAAAGGGGCATAAGAGCAGGAGGAAGTATTCAATTAGGTCATGCAGCGAGGCACAGTGTTCTCCTGCTTGTGGTGGAAGAGAAATGAAAATGCTGTGGACATAGGACAGTGATGTTTGTGTCAGTATTGCTGTAATGCAGCATTCAGGGTATGTGTGGGACTAGAGTGGATTAAAAATGTTAGAGGAGGGTGGAGCGAGAGCTTGGGAGCACTGTTGTGAACATGCCTGTTGTGGCCTTTCTTGTACCTTGGGATATGGAGCACTGTTGGCTTTGCTGTGGCAATCATGGAGCACTGACTGTTGTGTGACACCTGTCCTGACTGAGAAAAATGGTCTTGAAGCTCCAGATGAAAAGTTTGGCCACCTCTGGCTTAAACTGTAGAAGACATACTTGTTGCATTTATGGTAGGAGCGCGCCTGAGCAAAGTTGTGAAAATTCAGTCTGAAATATGGCTTTCAAATGTGGAGACAGTCTTACAACTTGCACAATCTGTTTCATGTTTGCAATGAAACCTGAAATCTGGAACATGTTTCTATGTTAATTTTTAGTTGTAAATACTTTTTGTAGCACTGAAACTGTAATTCCAGAGTTTCTGCTGTCAGCAAGCCTACCCAAACAGTATTACTGACAGATTTCCAAATAGTCTAATTAGAAATTCAAGGTTGCTACAATATTAGGGAAAGAAACAGACAAAACAACAGACTAAAATGGATAGGACTTGTAAAATGATATCTCTATGGGATTAAAAGTTAATTGAGTTTTGAGGAGAAAACTAACACGGTTAAGATGAGACAAAGAGAGTGGGAGAAACTTATTTTAACTGTTTCTTAGCTATTAGTTTATTTTGAATGACATTGAGCAGCTGAGTTAACCAGATATTGCTGTGGTTTCCCTACTTGCAGTACAAATGTGCCAGTATTAATATGCAGCTCTGATACAAGAGCTTTCTGGGTTGGCTTTTGGGATCTTCATTGTCTACATGTGAAATCTATGTTCATATTTGAACTCTCTTCATGATCTCATAAAATGAGGAAAGAGAAGTCCTCCTGCCTTGCTTCTCCCTTTCCATTTTGCAGCTATTAACACCATAGACCCAGAACCACGACATCTGTATTTTTTAGAATTTGAACTTTAAAAGCCAAGTGCCTGATTCTCATGAGCACAGGTGCTCTTTGAGCTGACACATTGGTGTCTCTAACTGGACACTCGTATTTAGTGTTTTTTACGGAGAGCATAGCCTGTTTCTTCTTCATGGAATATCCTTGGGTGTATGGATTACTGTTATTGCATGAGGGTCTTGGAAATGTGGTTATTGGAATAGGTATCAGGGAAGGTTTCCGTAGATGTGAAAAGTATGTTCATTGGAGGGCTAAGCTCTCACAGCTAGCTACACAGCAGAGCAGAAAGCATTTGCAGAAAGAGAGCCTGCTGCAAACTAGGGCTGTTGTCACTTGCTTATCTCAGCTGTTTTTCTGATGGCAGTAGAGCTCATGAGATCTGCTTCCTTATTGAAGAAAAACTGTGTTTTGTAGCAATACCTCTAACTCACCTCTTGTGCCTGCCACAGCATTTGTGACTACTGGCTGAAAGGGATTTGAAATACAAGGATGGTTTCAGTGTCACAGAGGAAATCTTCAGAACTTCGTTTTCCCAGGGACTTTAGATGTTTATTGTGCCTTTTATTTTGGAACAAGGGGGTTTTCTCCCCTCACGTTCTGTCCTACTCTGAGCACCACAATAGGTTAGCATGAAACAGTGACCATGGCCAGTGCGTCATGTTATGTGACTGCACACAAAAGTCCTTTTCCCTTATCTGTTTGTCAGCTCAGGTAAGCAAAATCCTCTTTAAAGTGTTTTTTGATATGCCTTCTGTGTCTTCCTAGCCTCTAATTGTGCTGTGACCAGTGCTAATTGGTGCGCTAAAAATATACACGCTGAGTTACCTGCACATCGCTATGAAGAACCAAAGATCTCACAGTCTCTCCTGCAGCAGAAAAAATAAATTGCAAATTTTTTTTTAGCCAGGCTTGAATTTTCTTAAAACTTGAAGAAATCAGGTTATTTTTCCAGAGTTCTTTCAGTTTTTCCACACTTATAAGTTAGTTCTGGAAAACCATAGCATAAATTGTAAATCTTAGTTTGAAACAATGAAAAATCCCTGAAAAGATAGGCTTTAAAGAAATTCCTATAAGCTTACATTTGTGCAGTATCTAAAAACCAATCTAATAGGTGGGTGTGGATTAAAACCTACACAAACCAGGAAAAGCAGATAAACAAATCACTTCCCTCTGTTTCAGGCAGGGTGGAGATGATGTTGATTCACCAGCTCTGGTTTCCCCTCATTCCCCTTAGTCTGTAGAATGCCCATGGGCAGTTTTCTGCAGTTGGTGACTTTTTAGCTGCATGTGTCTAAGAAGGTCTGGGATAACTTTCCTGAATGAAATCCAACACTCTTGTAACTCCTTAAGCGTCCTTTTTCTGCACTGTCAGCATGACCAAGATACCTTTTTGCATGGTATAATCTGACAGCCCCTCCTTGTCTTGGGGCTAAGGATAAAATAAAGCTTCTGCCGCATTTCACCCTAAGGTTAGCAAGACCAATCTGTCTTCTGGGTTCAGCTGTCTTGGTGCTTCAAGCTTGATATTGGGTACTGGCAGCACAGTGCAACCCATGCTGCGCATGTCAGGATTAGGGTTTTATCTTTACAGATGAGGCAATCTTAGAGTGTGCGCTTCTCTCCCTGTCCTCTCCCTGTCCTCTCCCTGTCCTCTCCCTGTCTTCTCCCTCTCCTCTCTCTGTCCTCTCCCTCTCCTCTTCTTTCAATTGCTTTATTTGATTATTTGATATCCTGAATTTAACTGAAGGGTCTCAATACAGCTTAAGTGGATTTGATTCTGTGTTCATTTGGGGCTGTAACTGGATCCACTTGTATGAGTGCAAATCAGGAGCAACTTCCCTGAAGTCCCTGGGAAAATCTGGGTGATATCTTAATAAGATTCCATGCATAAACCCAACAGATTCAGTTTGCTGCTCAGAAGGTCTTCATACTGCCTTCACATAGGGTATGAAAGTCTTAGAGTTTTTATTGTTATACTAATTACAGATACATATGATTGCATCAATACATGCTATATACAACCAGTTCTCTGTGTATTTGCTCTTAGTGCAACAGCGTCAATCTTACGAGCCTGGCTCAATCAGTGCTCTGAGGATTTCAGAGAGCCGCCCAACTACCCATGTCTGCTGAAGATGCTGGATTACCTGAAGAAGAATATATCTGGCTCTGACCCAGAGAGAAGGGCGCAGAACCTCTTGGAGCAGTTCCAGAACCAAGAAATGGAAAATGATGGTAAGTTACCTTTCCCTTCTCTCAGACTGTAAGGTATCACAGGGGTTTATGTGGAGCACATTTCATCAACTCTCGTGCTAATTGACAATGTTGTGAGGTGCACCAGTGACTTTTCTCTTAAAAACAAAAAAATAAAAAAAACCAAACAAACCAACCAACCAAACAAAAAACCCCACCAACTTTCTGTATGACTCTGCAGGTTCTGTGCAGGATGAGACTTGTACTGCATAGGTACCTATGCCTGCTTATTCCGGGGTATATTGGGAAGTCCAGCACTTCTCTAATATTTAGCCAGAGATCTGAGATTGCTGCAGCAGCTAAGTGGTTAATTGTCAGTGCACTTCCCTTGTAATTGAGGTAAAACACACAGCTGCTTTTTGGCTGGTCTTCTCATTTCAACACACCACCCCCCAGTATTCCCCAAGAAAAGCCCAAATCAACAAAAAGCAAAATACAGAGCTGTGACAAAATACAGCTTGAGTCACAAGCCTTGTTGTCATGAAGCTTTTCTTCCTAGTTACCACCATGTCAAAGGAAGTGTCTGTGGCTGTTTTTTCCTATTTGAGTGGCTGGTATCCAAGGACAGAGGAAAACCTTATGTTATTGGGGGTCACAATCTGCTGAAAGAAGAGTGAACTGTAGTAACACACATATGCTGTGTGCAGCAACAAGCCTGACACATGCCCTTATCCTGATCAGAAAGCTTCCTGTGACATAAGCTGAGGAGTCATAGGAGCTCACGTAGTGTGTGAATGAGAACTAGAATAAACTTCCAGCTTTGGTAGAGGGGTGAGAGGGAATAATTCATGTCATAAAGCATAAAGGAAATGACAGAAAAAAAAAAACCTATTTCGTCCCATAAAAATCATGTCTGCCGGATGTTCCAGAAATACCATGCCAATGCATACTACTGTGAAATGCCAAATTAACTCAGTCATTAAAATGTACATAAAAAGGAGTACTACACAGAGCCCAGGCTTTTTCCTTCTTGAAAGCACATAAGTGAACAGGATTGCTAATGTATGCCTATTGATGTCCTTTCCTGGGTTTGGTTCCCCCATGTGAAAGAAAGCTTACAAGAGCTATATTTTGGTTTATCTGTTGTTCCAAGCGAACAGAAGTTCCCAGCACCCCTGCTTCTGCATTTGTTCCTCTAAAGCGTTTGAATTATGCTATGAATTTACAAATTTGGGTCCTGATCCTACAGTTTGATTTGTGCCATCAGACCTCCACTCAGTGCTGCCATCAATTCTTCCAGCTTGGGCAACACAAAGCTAGGTGAGCCAGAGACTGCAAATTCAGAAAGGGTGCATGGTTGCTGTCAGTGAAGTCAAGAGGGCCGCTGGGCTTTGAGAGGGCTAAATGGATCAGAGCTATTTGAAGATGATGAGATACTTGAGTAGAAGAGGGTTCCAGCTTCTGGGAGAGTAGGGAAAAGACTGGTTACACAGTCATGCAGAATGAGTGAGAGAGAAAGGAGGAAGAGGCATGCAAAAAGAAAAGGGAAGTCTCGTGTTGCACTCCAGGACCTGGTTTTAAGGGCACTGTGAGGTTTTGAATAGGTTTGCAACTCAGTGATGCAGATTTTCAGTTGAATTTCAAGAGCTGAAAGGAAAATGAGAAGTCACATAGCAAAAAAGAGAAAAAAGTGTGACTCTTGTAACGGTTCATTAGAAGTCCATTTAATTACGCATAATGTTATGAAACAGCCACAGAAAAATAATGCTGAAACAGGGGTCTCCCTGTATCGGATTTAGCTCTGTCAATGAATAGTGCAATTAAAACGTGCAGATGGAAATCTGGATACAGCCTGTAGTTATAAGTTGTTACATCAAAACCATAGCAATTTGCATTCACGATTAGGTTTTGTTATTTAATGAAGGAAGGAAAAGCAAGTATTTTGAAAAACAGTGATGAAGTATCACTTTATCTGCGTTTGCTGCATTGATGGCTGTTCTGCTTAAACTGGGTATAAAGTATTGCATAAGATACTCTGAAACGCACTGTTGGTTTTGTTTAATGAAATCTCACTAGCAGTAAACTCAGTACCTTTGTCGGTAGTCTTCAAGTCCATTTTTTTTCCTGTCCCTTCTTATGGAGTTACTGTCACCTTACGGTAAAAGGGATGAGGAAGAGGATTTATTTTTAGGAATTTTCTGTTTGACTTCCTCCCCTACCATGGGAAACAAGGGCACATTTCTTTGTGCTTAATGTGGTTTTGTTCTCAACCTGTGGGAGCCAAAAAGTGACTTGGGAAAAAGCCGTGAAATCCCTTCCCTTCTGCACTGGATCAAGTCCCTCAGTGAAGACAGCTCTCCTCTACCACCTCTTCACTGCTGCCCAGTGCAAATTTAGAAGCAGCATTCAGCAGAATGTTTGTAGATGCTCACTGTGCTCCCTTTTTCTGGGAAAAATTCCTGGAGAGGGAAGGTGAGGGATGCTGGAATGAACTCTCTTCAATATAGTCCATGTAGCCAGAAGTGGTGCTAAGAAATCTGGTATCTCCTTTTATTTCCACACATGGGAGATGAAATCTGGATATAAGAGCATTCCTAGTGCAATATTTTGGGGATATAATTGCATTCTCATCCATTTACAGTTTGATTTTTATATATATATATTATATGACATAAATATTGAAAAGTAGATTAACAAAATTCTGCAATGTTAGTAAGGCACTGGGGTGGTGGTGATGTTTTTTCTTTTGGAGGAATGTTTAACAAATGGGCAAAGCCACTTCTCTGCTAAGAGACTCTAAACACCTCAATTCTATCTAACTGTATTTCTTTATCTTCCAGCTTTTCTTTGCCAGTTCAATCTTACGGTCATCACCTTTCTCACTAAAATATGCAGCACAGTGAAGTATTTGCATCAGGCTGGACCCCTTGGGTGTTCTGCTATAATATGTACAGTGATGTTTTAAACAAACACCTGCTTTAATTCACTGTTTGCTGTATAAATTTACCAAGTCGTGTTTTTCATCCTGGACAGATGAGTTCCATAACACTTCTCCCAGTAACCAGTGTGATGAAGAGGAACTGGAGATCTGCAGTCCAGAAGAATTTTCTTCTTTCCAAGAACACCTTGTGGCAGAACAGTTGACGTACATGGATGCAGTATGTAGAGCATATGTACTACTTGAAATGCTAGTGGAAATAGGGCTGGGTTTCTAAATTTTGTTTATTTATTTATTTAAAGTTTTGCATCAATGTAAGAATAATGTTTCAGAACAGGTCTGTTGTTGGGACACAGAACACAGCTCTGCTTGGTTATCCAAACTTGCTTTCTTCATTGAGCTCTTTCCTTTAGTCCTTTGGATTTTTGTTGTTGTTGTTTTGTTTGGTTTTGTTGTTGGGTTGTTGTTGTGGTTGGTTGGTTTTGGTGTTTTAGGGTTTTTTTAAGTGTGAAATTACACTGTACAGACTTTTTTGCAAAGTTTAATATTTGGCACCTGAGAAATAGCACATTTTGGCTATATTGCTGCCTGGCCTGAAGATGTATAGGTACTCTTAACTGTAGTGCTCTGATTTGGTTTGTCTGTACCAAACTCCTTCAAATTATCATCCTATACAAAATTTTCCCCTTTGGTTATGTAACCGATATAAAGGTGTCTCTTCTTTTCCCAGGACTATTTAGCTGACAGTTAGGGCTTCAAGCCTATAAAGAGTATGCCAAAGTATGTATTTCAAACTAAGTGAAAACAACTATTTACCCTTTAATACCATATTAGATTTATATCCAATATGTACTGTAAACACGCATTTCTTCTTGTGGACAGTAGAGATCTTTGAGAATCATGCTGACTTAGGCACCTCTATTTCACTCTAGGAGCTCTTCAAGAAAGTTGTGCCCCACCACTGCTTGGGATGCATCTGGTCTCAGAGGGATAAGGAAGAAAACAAGCACGTGGCACCTACCATCAGAGCTACTATCTCTCAGTTCAATGCAGTTACCAACTGTGTTGTCAGCACTATCCTGAATAGCAAGGAACTCAAAACACAGCAAAGAGCCAAGATCATGGAGAAGTGGATTCGTATTGCACATGTAAAGCATTTGTTCTAGACTGTTTAATGTTTCTTGTGCTGAGTGCCTTGGATTGAGGCAGTTGGAAGGGGAGGAGGTTGTATGCATTGGCCCCAGGCCAATGAACATCTTGGCTCTAATTCTTTCTGGTTTTGACTGATTTTCTTTGTAATAGCAGATGAAGTATTGCCCTTCTCTCCTTAGTTCCTTCCCCATCCTGGGAAAAGGGCTGTTGCTTGTATCTTGACAGTGTTGGGAGTGCTACTTGAAGGGTGTCAGATACTGTGTCTTGCAGATGGGAAGTGCCATGTACTTGATAATGTAACATTTATGGTAAGATAAGTATAAATCCAACCAGTTCACTTCCCTAGGAAGAAAATACTCCTCGTATCAGTGAAAGCAATTAAGGGATGGTTGATACCATCCAAAGGTTAGACTTGCTTTCAGAAGAAAGTTTAACAAGAATGGAGTAGGACTGGCAGTGGTGCAGGCAGTGGCCAGATTCAGAATAAGCTTTGCGCTTATCTGCCTCTGGCCACTCATAGTTGGTCAATGAGCATCATGCTCCCTCTCCTGCGTCTGTGAACACCACGGGGGCTGAAATCAGACATGGTGGGAGATACATCAGATATATATGGGGGGCCATGTCAGAGGCCTTACAGAAGTCCAGATATGACATCAGTAGTTCTTCCCTTGTCCACTGAAGGCCACTAGATTGTTCAGGCAGGACTTGCGCTTGATGAAGCCATTCTGGCTGTCTCGAATCACTTCCCTGTCCTCTCTCTGCCTTAGCATAGTATCTAGGAAGATCTTGTAGCAGATTGCGTGTTTGTTAATCTTTGCATGAAAGGGTTTTGTGTGCCTTTTTTTACATAACTAGTTTGCTTAGATTTTGTCTTTAATATCTTACTGTAACCTTTTTAACTGCCCTCAGAACACTGAGAAGCTGGCAGTAAGCTCGCTCTCTCTTTTTGAAGAGAACATTTAAAGCACTTTCACATGGATACATATTGACTTTTATTTTAAATCACATGGATTCTATCTCAGCTATACAAAATAAGCAGTCGTAAAAAGCTCAGGCCAAACAGAGGTTTTCCAACCTTGACAATGCACTTCTATGCTTCCAGAGGAGCAGTATTGTTACTCCTGGCACCTAAGCTCTGGCGACTGCATGGTTGAGGAAACTGGTATGGGGAAGTAGACTTTCACCTCTTTTGGCACTTACACCAACTCGTGTTATCATCTGATGGCTGCTTTATAACCTATGTGAATGGATTACGAAGTTTGATTCTGGTTTTCTGTGTGCAGATCTTTAAACTGCAGATGATAATAGCTAAAGCAGGCTTTATGGGCAGCCTGGGCCACAGCCTGGGCAGGTGAGTATGAAGCAGCCTTCTGCTCATCGTGGGGCAGCAGGGAGGCCTGGGGAAGCTAGGGGAGGCATCACTCTCATCATACGTGTTCTGTGGATGGTGAACTTTGTTCTCCACCTCTACTGATTCAGTACTTCTCCCTTTACTTTATTCATACACGTAGTGAAATACACCAGTCTTAGCTAAGCACATGAAAATGCATGTGCATGCTCTACAAAATAACTGCATATGTAAAACAGCTGGTTATATATAACATCTATACTTAGATGCCCACTTCTGAAGCAACTTGCTTGCTTTTTGCATGCAAATGAGTGTTTTGAATAGTTGGAAGCCTGAATTAGAAAATAAGCCACTCACTAGTGTGCAGTTACGCACTGATAACTAACTCTGTAACTTAGCAGCATGGAGTTCCACTTTTGTTACTGTTAGTGACTTTTGGATCTAGTTTCTTAGTTTACAAGATAAACTGAGTAATTTCTCTAACTGCCAGCCCTCCAGACCTCTCCAGTCTACCCAGATCTGAGGTTCCTGAGCAGAAGCAGCCAATCTCACTCACACAATATTTTCTTTAAAAATAAGTGAAATAATTAGGATCTTGTTACGCTTAATTTTTTAAAGTCAAAGTTGCTTCTGCACAAGATTTTCTGGTGTTTCTCTTGTGAAGGACACAGCATGAAACAGTTATTCAAACCAGTACTTCTTCTATACCGATGAAAGCTTGCTGAAGTTTAGTCTGCAATCAGTTAAATTATTGAGAACACAAAATCCAATATTGAGTTCCTAATGTGTTTTAAATTATGCAATAGGCAGTTAAGTCAAGATGATTCCAAATTGGATCTTCCAGTCCGTACTTCTGTTGTATTTGGAATAAAAGAAATGCTGAAAATTTGTGCCTGTTCATGTTCTTTCCAGCCTGAATTTCAAGTTGAACATAAAAAAAGGATCTCATTCTTAAATATGTCAGTCTCTGAGGAAGAGCTGTTATGTGGCTTCTTTGTCACCAGTCCATGCAAGAATAGCTTTCAGATCTTGTGTGTTCTACCATATGATCCTGAACTTGGCCTTTATCTAGCCAGATTGAATACCTACTTCAGGTGCTGTCTGCCCAGTCAGTCTTCTTAAGCCACACTATAAATGTGGCCTTCTGAGTTGCAGAAATATTTTTTTCTTTTCTTTCCCTTAGGTAAATAAATGAGAGTAAATGTACGTGTCTTAATTGTTCAGTCAGTCTAAATGCAACTCATGAACAGAGTTGCCAATATAGTAAGGTCTGACTTTTGTTTATTCTAAGGTTGCTTTACATTTGTTCAAGTCCAATGAAGGAAACAAATCACGTCAATTTTCACTGTAAAGATACTTTACATAATCAGCATTATCTGTGTTATAATCAGCCCCATAAAAATTTGCAGAAGCAAGAATTGTAGTTTGAGTACGTTCTCATCTACATGCAACAGTCAAATCGGCAGGTGTTTTGTCTGCTTAATGTGCATACAAAGTGTTTGTGAGAGCTTGTATTTGCAACAGTTCCTTAAGTCATTGGTGCCTGTGCTCTAGTTCATGGGTCACCAACAGATTCCCAGGAAGGCACCAAGAGATTGCCTTGAAAAGTCCAAGGCCAGACTTTCCCCCTTCTCCATGCTTCCATCTGCTTTACCAGAAATCTGCTGGGGTTTTGAGAACTAAGCTTTTCAGTATCCTTTTCCATCAAAGCTTTTGCCACAGAGAAGCTGCACAAGAGTTGTCAATGAACCAGCCTCCCAGAGAGGCTGGGAAGGTTTTTCTCTTTACCTGTGTACGTACTTGAATAACAGGCTATTCCTGTGCATATCCTTATTTATAATTGACAGGTGGATGATTGAGGGTAACATTCTAAATACCACATATGAAGAGACAAAGCCTGCTTCTTCCCCTGAAGGGTTAAAGGGATTGGTAACTCTAAAGATCTTTCTAAGAGGTGTAACATTTGTGCTTTTTAGCTGGCTTCATGGACTGGGTTCCCCTTTTATTGTTACTAGGAGAACTGAGAGCTGTAGCACTAAAATGTCACCACAAGTACATGCAAGTGAGGAAAACAAGATAAAAGTGCCAAAGCCTGAAAGTATTTTGTGGCTGGAGGAGGGTGTGATATTTTTGATGCTCAATATTTGCACCGCTGCCTGCTTAGATGTGAGAATGTGTAGCAAGCATGACACCAGTCAAACAGAAGAGCATAAACGTATTTGTAATGCTGACATTTAATGCTCCCGTGTTTCTAACGGCTTCTTTCACAGGAATGTAGGATCCTGAAGAATTTTTCCTCCTTAAGGGCCATCATTTCAGCACTGCAGTCCAACTCCATCTATCGGCTGAAGAAGACCTGGGCATGTGTTCCAAAGTAAGCCTCCCACTCTGCTCCTATGGCCAGTCCCACACAAAGGCAAAAAGCTCATTGTTCTTTCTTTTCATCTTGTTCTCCTTAGTCTTCCTATTCTGCTCCTTTGTGGACATCTGTTCTGTTAGAACTTCTCAGTCCTGTGAGGCTCAGACCCCATGATATTTGCCTATTGTCTCCTCTCCCATGAAGTTGGAGGAGGTCCAGGTTGCTACAGCCCTCACTAATCCTCTCCTGGTCCTGATGTGTCCTTAAATATATCCCCAAACAACAAAATCCAAACCTGTATTAAAGACAGTACTTCGTACATAGGAATACCTGGCATATTTACTGCATGCCAAACAGACACCAGAAATCTCCTCGTGGGAAAGATGGTGTTCTGCTCATTCAGTTTGGGAGGAATAGATTTCTTTCCTTTGCCTTTGATAAACAAAGGAAAATGTCACTGCCAGGCAGTAGAGTTCTGCATTTCTCCTAGAGAGGTGGGTCTTTCTTTCCACTGCCCTGTGTTGCTGTTCCTGGTCAAAATATTGCCATCTTGTAAACAAAGTGTTGGGCAATAGGAAGGAACTTGTTCACTTAAATGCTTCTAGCTTTATAGAGTGCATGGAATAGGGCAAACCCGAAGTATGTAGGATACCTCTGACAGCTGTTTTTCTGTCCCTTGTATCCACTTACATCCTTTCTTACAACAACCTCATAGCCTGCAGTGTAATTGAAAACCCTGGTCAGGGTCTGCATACCTACGGTATTTCTAAGTGATGCTGTCAAATAAGACCTGACTTTACTGGGAGCACCAGAACATCCCAGGAAGGTTCCTAGAAGATATGCAGCATCTTATTGGATGCAGTTTGGTTGTGTTAATCTTTTTAAATACCCAACTGTAAATGATTCGTGAGAAAAAACAGTGATCTGATCTATTTAGAGTGCTTACTAATGACTCAAACTGTGTACTTTTTTCCTGTACAGGGACATAATGCTGATGTTTGAAGAGCTGGGTGATATCTTCTCAGACCATGACAATTATCTGACAAGCAGGGAACTACTGATGAAGGTGAGAATTAGCCGAGTTGCAAGGCTTGTGATCTCAGTTAAAGCTGAGGTTAATGTTTTTTCTAACCAGCTGCCAAAGCTCATCTCTCCCTGAACTACTGTATGTGGTGCTTCAGGGGAGACAGGTCCATGAAACCTGTGCTTTTCTATTGGGCTCAGAGGTGATTTTATTGTTCCTGAAAAAAACCTACAGTAGCATTACCCTGTTGAGCTTGGATACCCGCTAGCAGCAGGCTGCAGCAGCACAGATTCGGTGTGGACTCGCTCACAAGACAGCAGGTCAGGATTGCTTAGAGCCCCTCAAGTTGAATGTCACACTGCTGTAGTTTGGTAAGGCTCCTTTGAGCGTGGTGAGGTCTAGCTCCAGAATAGCTGTATATGCTGTATTACACCTGCGACAGTGCTGGAGCCACAACCAGAGTGAAGAGGTGCTGCGTGGTGTAGTTTTGCTGAAATGAGTTACAGGCTAGTGCTTTGGCTTTCTGCTGCTCTGTCTAGAGAGATAAGCCTCTCGCTTGTGTACCTGTTAGGAGACCTGGAAAGGCTCAGGTTTGCACTGGTGAGTGCAGAGCAGCTCCAGATAAGATCCTCAACTGAGCTGCACCACTCTGGTACTTCTGACTTCACTGGGGCACTGCCACTCAGCTTCAGCTGAGGAATGGAAGCAAGATGTTTATCCATCTATCCCGTAGCTTTCTCAGGCCTAGAAAACAGGACTGGGAATTTCAAAGGAACAGGCTTCCTGCTCTTGTGTGTGGCCATATGGACATCAAAGCAAGCTCTGTCTGAAAGTTTGACCTGTATGCTCTCCTGGGTGAGCCCCAAGTTCAGGAGCTTGAAAGGAGTGAGGAAGAACAGCAGGGAAAGGTTATATTCTGTAGAAACTAAGGAATGCTTGCAGCAGTATTTTCTGTTTGCATAAAAAAGTTTCCAGAACCTGGCTAATCAGTTTACTTTTTGGCAGTTGCATCCAGTCAGTCTGGCATTTGTACCTTACCCCCCTGCCTCGGTATCTGAAACACTGTGTTTTGCTCAGGAACCATGGGTGAACACATTTAAACCTGTCAATCTGCTTTGTTTACCATGAATTATCCACCTCTGTCACTACATTTTAAAGCAGGTGAGATATTTTGAAAGTAATGAGAGGAGAAAAATTCCACAGAATAGCTAGAACCTCTCTCCTACTTCTTGTCTTGGACCACTTTGTAAACGATTGAAGGGCTCATGTCCACTGAATCCTTAGTCTTTGTTTCATTTCACTATAAATAATCTCTCTAGGGAAGCTGTGTTTGACCTTGCCTGTCCATCCTCCAAATTTAAATGCAGAGCAGACAAAATGCCGTATGAGACAGGTCGGCTGGCACTGAGAGGGAGCACTGTGTTCTCCCCAAACAACAGCTCTGCTGCAGGCTGCAGTTTTAGTTTCTGTGCCTGCCTTCCAGCTGCTGCTAAAGAATCTCGAGTTTACCTTTCAAGTATCCTGAAGACATTGAAACAACACTTTTTGTTCACTTGCTCCTGTTTTTTAGCCGAGGAAAGAAACACAGTTTGGGTGATCTGTTCAGTAACTGTGACTGAGAGAACTAAGCATTGTAATGAGAGGCTCTTTACAAGTGCAGACTGTTGCTTTGTGCCTCTTAAAAAGACATTGATAATGATTCATGTCCTATCTACCTGACCACTTGAAAAAAATAACAGTAACTCCCAGCATCCCTTATGGATCCAAGGAAATAAAGGCTACAGGTCTATTGTGAAATACCTCATCCATTCATAAGAAAGCTTATATTGCATAGATAAAACCCTGTTACTTTCATTTCCTATGTGTTTCTGGATTAGTAAATAAGCCACAGGGGGTAGTTGCCGGATCTCTTATGTCGCAGCATAAGAAAAACAACAAAGCCTTACGTATGATAGAGATGTTTACTTGTAGTACTCCTGATTAGCAAATTTAACCAAAGTCCTGAGGTCAGGAGTTTCAGGATAGAGTTCAGAGAAGTGTCTAGACACTTGAAGTATATGCAAGTTGCTCTGATTTGAACTCTCGGGAGATTTTCAACAGCACTTAGCTTTGGCCTGAGTAGAGCCATTTTGCAAAAAAATTCCCTTATAGTCATCCTGTGGGATTTTGTCCAAAATTCCCAATCAGTGTGTGAGCCCCAGAAAATTAGCACACGTATACACACTTGTAGCTGCACAGCAAATGGTTTTGCTGGCCTGGCTTGCCTGGTTAAACATATTTGCAATTGTTTTACACAAATGTAGTTGCCAGCTTACCACTTAGCTCCTCCATTAATTGCCTTTAATTCCCTTTTAACTCACAGGAAGGAACATCCAAATTTGCAAATCTGGACAGCAGTGTGAAAGAAAATCAGAAACGGACACAGAGGCGACTGCAACTTCAAAAAGATATGGTGTGTTTGGGCTCCTTTTTGAACTGGTAACACGATTAACCCTAATTGGTGAATTATAGAAGCAGCAAAATCTAGAAAAGTATTTAACAAAGTGAATGATCTGTATGTAATACTCAGGAATGTGCCTTCTGTCAAGAAAAACAATCATATCAATGCTACTGATTAGCTGATACAAAGCAAGTGAACCAAAAGGTTTAGACTGAGTATGTAGTCAGAATGTTTGTCCCTGTAGATATATGCCAGAAGCTGTACTGCCCTCATGCTGTGGATCATAGTAAGCAGGTAATACTATGTGTGCGTACATATAACGTGCAGAGAGAGAGAGATGATCCCACACATGCATCCATTTTTCTGGGTATACAAACAATTACAAAGTGGGATTCATGCTGCACTCAGCTCAAGCTGTTGTGGCCTAAGCTGACTTGCCATGCTATGGCAGATATGGCTTTTAGTGCAATCCAGCTGTCCTTTTACTTCAGCATCACCCGCCTGTGTACTGAAATGCTGGTGGAAATGGATATGCAAAGCATCAGCATTGCCAATGTGTTCAGTGATCTGATGCTGGGAATGCTCAAAGATTGCAGGATTTGGTGGGTGTACGCAGGGGCCACTTTATGTTCCCTGGTGCTGGTCTTCCCCTGCAAGAGTTAACTGGGTATATGGACTTGCTTTTCCCATTCCCACTTGAAAATGCTTCACATCCCAACCTGTTCTTTGGGATGGACACTGAGCCAGGAGTTTGGCCTTAGTTTCAAGTTTTCAGATTTACTAAGCCTGTCATATAAAAAAAGTAATAAATGATTGATGAATATAAACATGAGTTCCTAAGTTTCAACTGTCTTGTTTCTATCCTACAAGAATGAATTCCATTAACTATTCTTATTAACCCTTAGAGAGAAACACAAGGAAAGCCATTCAGTAAAATACATAACGTAAATACTGGAATTCTTGTGATAAAGAAAATCAGCTGTGGTCAGAACAGAAAGCTTGTTTACTTTTAAACAAGCTCATGAATCTTCTGCCCTACTAGCTTGAAAATTGCACAGACTTTTACAGAGATTGCTTTGTAAAACATATCTGGTTTCCAGTCTGTTGGTGAAAATGGCTTTCGTCTCAAAGTTGGCAAAGATTTAAAAGGACAGGGGGAGAGAAATCCGGGATGCTTCTGGAGGCAAAAGTGCTGAATATGATATTCTGTCTATTTGGAAAAAAATATGGATCGTGTTGGATGGTATAGACAAGCATTTTGTTCACAAGTGTAGAAACAGCCTGAACTGCACAACTGCCAGCAGCCCAGGAAGTTTAAACTTTGAGTAATTAAAATGCAGTGAGTGCCTGGGGAAGACGGTAATTTCTTGGAGGAAAAAACCCAGTGACTTGATTTGACTTGACTGTCACATGGTATAACATCATTAAGTAAATACCCACTGGAATGAAGCGGAGAAACTGCTTACACAGGCTAGCTAGGACCATTCCTCAGTGATTTCTCTTGTAGTAGGCAACCAAGAGATCCTGTCGCTGGTGCTCTACACTTCTTCCACAAGCAGATTTTCCTGGTGACCCTCTGTTAGAAATCAGTGTGTGGTGGCAATGGTGTAATTATAAAATCAGATGGCAATATCTGTAAGAACATCCTGCACTCCTTAGGATTTGACTTAAATCCTAAGATTTAAGAGATCTTCAGGACAGTGAGAAGAGCGTGCAGCATGCTCACTGCCTTGGACTTCAAGAGAGCAGACTTTGGCCTCTTCAGGAACCTGTTTAGTAAGGTTCCATGGGATACAGCCCTAGAGGGCAGGGGGGCCCAAGACTGTTAGTTGATATTCAAGGATCACCTACTACAAGCTCAGGAGTGTTGCATCCTGACTAGAAGGAAGTGCAGCAGGAGGGCCTGGAGACCTCCTTGGATGGATAATTTGCTGCTGAGGAAACTTCGAAGGAAAAAAGAGGCTTATAAAAGGTGGAAGCAAGAACAGGCAGCCTGGGAAGAATACAGGGATGTTGTCCAGGAAGTTAGGAACCAGGTTAGGAAAGCTAAGGCCCAGTTAGGATTAAACCTGGCTGGGGATATGAAAGATAACAGGAAGGGATTCTATAGGTACATTGCAAATAAAAGACAGACTAGTGACAATGTGGGCCCTCTCTGGAAGCTATCAGGAAAACTGGCTACCCTGGATCTGGAGAAGGCTGAGGTTCTGAATGACTTCTTTGCCTCAGTCTTCCCTGGCAAGTGCTCTGGCCACACTGCCCAAGTCTTGGAAGGCAGACTCAGGGACTGAGAGAATGAAGACCTTGGGCCCACTGTAGAAGAGGATCAGGTTCGAGATCATCTTAAGAATCTGAATGTGCACAAGTCCATGGGACCTGATGAAATCCATCCACGGATCCTGAAGAAGCTGGCGAATGAAGTTGCTAAGCCACTGGCCATCATATTTGCAAAATCATGGCAGTCAGGTGAAGTTCCCTATGACTGGCAAAAGGGAAATATAACCCCCATTTTCAAGAAGGGGAAAAGGGATGACCCAGGGAGCTACAGACCAGTCAATCTCACCTCTGTTCCTGGCAAAATCTTGGAGCAGATTCTCCTGAAAGGCATGCTAAGGCACATGAGAAACAACAAGGGGCTTGGTGACAGCCAGCATGGCTTCACTAAGGGGAAATCCTGCCTGACCAATTTGGTGGCCTTCTATGA
>JANHGB010050936.1:0-51527 GCA_026283785.1 Coracopsis vasa | reverse complement strand
CATGAAATTTTGGTAGTATAGATAGATTTGTGATGTAACTAGATGTAACAGATAAATACTGAATCACAGTAGCATAATGCCGCCAAGAGCACTGTAGCAAAAACAGGGTGGATCACTGAAAATAGCAGCAGTGATGGTGAGAAGGGCTGATAGCTCGTTGTGATTGCTCAGGCTTTTCTGCACAGATGTCATGTCAGTCCTCTAAAAAAAAAAAAAAAAAGGCAGTTAAAATAAATACACAGTTTCATGAACAGTTGTATAAGGAGTAATTCCTATTTCTTTGCAATACTGTGAAGGTGAATTCCTGGGAACCAGGAATGCAGCACCTTTATTTAGCTTACAGGTTTTGGATACCACCTTGGCTGCCTTGAAGCAACTTGAGGAAAGATGCTGTAAATCTGCTTTGAATTGCTACGTATGCATCTTACTAAGCCTCTTTCAGTGAAACATCCACTAAATGTCTGCACATTCTTGTGATTTATCATTGATTGATACAGTAATTTAATTCTTGCAAATAACACATCTGGCCCAATTTGTGTTTCGGACACATGAAATATTAAACCAGGTAATTTATCTTTTCTAAATAGGTAGTTACCACTGTCATGTAAGGTAGTAAAAGGTATTTTCACAAAGGGTGTGAGAAAGAGACCTTTGCCTGTAAAATAACTGAATATTTAGTCAAAATTCCCATGCAATTCACAAGCTAAATAAGGAGATAGTTTCTTAGCTGACAGTATGCAGTCCAACTTGTTGAGGCATATTCTGATCTTTAGGATAAACTTTAAACACTTTAAAATATAATAAACTGGTAAGATTTACTTTGTGTAAATGCAGTGATGATAGCTTTTGGTGTGCTGGAGTGTGGAACACTTACAATGTAATAGTATATGAATGAATTGATTGGAGTGACAATGATAAACTGTTTATCGTGTGACATTTAAAGTGTTTAAGTTCTACAAGCATGCATTTTTCATATTGAAAAGAAAGGCCAGGAGGGATAAAGAGAACTTCTAGTTTGTCTTCTTTAGAGAAACAAAAAAATTAAATAAAAGTGAAATCTTCATTTCCATATATTTCCAGTATACCTTTCTCTCACTGAAAGCTATATGGAGATAAATATCAGAATAATAATACCAATTTCTTGTTGAACTTTTAAAGTGGCATTTATGATCCTATCATTAGTCATGCAGCTTTACTTTTCCAGGTGTGTTATGTTCTAGCTTTACTGTCTTGTCTTCAGACTTGACTGACACAAACACACTTCAAGCAAGAAGTAAATTGGGATTTCTACATTAGCCTTCAAAAATGTGTTAACATATCTCAGGATAACAGGTGTTGATGAAAACCACAAACTGGTAGTGATGGAAAACACAGGTGTGCCATTTTTTCCCCTAGACTTTCTTCCAGGTAACTTTGAAAAGGTTCTTCCTGTACATTATCATAGAATCGTAGAATAGGGTTGGATAAGTACATAGTCTAAAATATTTAAGCCTTTTGTTATGTCGATCAGACCATGCATTTGATTGACAGTTCACAGATAATAGTTCTAAGTGTACTACTTTATTTTTTTATTAACACTTTCACTGAAAAATGCATTTATTTTTTTATAAAACATAGTAGGTGTAGTGTTGAAACACTACATCATCTGGGGTATTCATCTGGGGTGAAAACTGTTCTGAGTTTATCATAGCAGCTCCGCATACTCATGGCAAAAGTTTTATTTATGCCAAAGAGAGAATGCCTGTGTTTAGTTGGTATTGAATCTAGAAGACAAGAACATGAGATAGTGTCCTTGTTCTGCAAGGACTTGGTTTTGCATCGTCTGGTTTTGAGTTTCTGTACCTCTTAAGATTCATCTCCAGTTATGTTAGCATTAGGGAAGTACCGTAAAGGATTGCAGGCTGCTTAAAAAATTCTCCACATTTTTAAGTTGTAAGTAGTGTGTGATAAAGTTGATAAATGTTTACTCCTGTTAAAAAGGGCATTGATCCCAGTTGAAATCGTTAGTTGTCATATTGTCACTTAAAGTGTAATTTTCGTAATTTTGCCTTCCATTGGTGGATTGTATATGAACAATCATTGTGCATAGTAGTAGTGCAGTTGTTTTTAGTACCAAAGTATAATGTGATGCTTGATGCTACTACTATTGTAGCTTTCAGGATGTTCTCTGCAATACATCTGGGATCAGTCTGTTCCTTTTCTGCAGTGCACACTTGAGGATTTTAGTTTGTTTTCATCCCTCCTTTCCCTGTGATAGGATAATTCTCTCTGCTTGGGCTCATCTAGTAAAGAGGAGTTTAAGTGCCTGAAGCCTGCAGGTGTTTCTCTTCAGCAGCCTACTAGCACTGCTGGAATACTGCAAAAGATGTGCAGGAGAATACAAGGGCTTTAGACAGGACAGGGGACGGGATTGTTTTGCATTGAAGTATGAAGGCTTGTATCCTGTTGAAGTTAGGTAAGAGGGTGGTGGTTGCAGTTCCATCCTAAGCTCTTACCTTGATATGGAGATGCTTTATATTTATGCTCTAGACTGGGAGTGTTTAGGAAAGAAAGGAGAGAGCTCATGGATTTCTTGTCCAAGGAAAAAGGTTTATAATTTAAAATATTGTGATAACAAAACTATCTAGAGGTATTTTGATGGTTTCAGTGATACCTTTTTTTCATTGTTGCCTTCATTTTCTCTGTACAGGAGTGAGAATACTGTTCAGTATGAAATATACTTTTTCTGTGTACACTGTTGAAATTTTGCATCTCCTGGTGAAGTGATGCAGGTAACTGATGGATATAATTTTGACAAACCAAATGAAAATGTGAAAGAACTGTGTTATGTACTCACTGTTTGGAAAGTGGGGAGAGGGAAGAGAACTTCTCTGGAACACAGAAAGTGATTTGTCTGGTTTAGCTTTTGAGGGGTTTTTAAGACTGTTTGAAATAGACGAGAATGTTTTATTAGGACACTGGTTTCTGTATTACAGTGTTTAAGTGTAACAGATGATAATGAATATTTGATTTAAGCATGAGGTCATAATGTGCGTTGCTTCAGGAAAATAATGTTAGATTGTTTGAAGTATATAGTTGCTAGAATATCTCCTTAGCTAAGAAGTTATTCTGCTATGGATTGAAACTTTAATAGTGGCTGTTTATACTTAAGAGGTTCAACTGTGGCTGAACACTGAATAATATACCTGGTTGCAGACTACAACGTTTTAGTCAGTACTCTCCATTTCTGTTGCTTTTTCTAGTGTTGTTTGGATAAGCAGCTGCATTCTTACATAAATCCATATGGTGTGAACAAGACCGTTGTAATGACTGGGAAGTAGAGCCTTACTTAAGATGAGGGTTTGAAGGAACTTGATCTAGGAAAAGGCAAACTGAGAAAGATCATGCAAGGGCTTTACAAATTTGTTTTTGTGCTTGAACACCTAAGATAAGGAAGCCCTTGAAGGTAAGAGCAGATGAGCAAATGTGTGCAGATTAGTCCTGAGTAGTCTGAGACTGAAAATTAGAAGATTTCAGACCAATTTACTACTGAGATTCTGGAGCAGCTGTCTATGAAAAGTTGTGGGACAGAAGAAAAAAAAAAAAAAGAGCTATCTTGTCTTGAAGATTTCCAAGAGTTTGATCTTTTTATTAAAATAGTGTAAAACTTTGCTGCCTTCAAGAATGGGGGCTTTACCCCTGATAATCACTTCAATCAAATACAATGGTTGAGACAAAATGCTCTAGGATAAAGAAATATTAGGGAAAGACAAGACACATATTATGTCAATAGCCACTCATCTACTTAGCTCTCTGTCTGATACAGTGGCCTTTTTATAATCTTATACAGATGTCACTACAATGAAAAGTAATGAAGCAGTATTAATCCTAATATGATGTTTCTAAAGATCACTATTCAGAAACCTGTAGTGCATCATCTAAAGAATGGTGACATCAGAATTGAAAGTGGTTGTCATTAAAAGTAGGTGTTAAAACATGCCAAATTTGGAGTTGAAAAAAATAACTATGGATTGTTCCTTTCCAGTAGTGAGTACTTTTTTTTTTTTTTTTTTAATGTATACATCTACAGGATACATTACATGTGTGGCCAGGATTGTCATCCCTAGTCGTTTAAAAAGTTAGACTAATCTCTGAAGATAGTGTACCAATCAGTTAATATACCCACAGAAAGAACCTCAAGAAACCCTTTTCTTTTTCTCTGCATATGTCAGATGTTCATGTAAGGGGACACCTAGGCAAGGCGTCGAAAGCATGGGAAGAGAGAGCCTTCACTTCAATGTAGCTGTAAACTGAACTGTTTTTTAGTGTCAGGTTAGTAACTTCTTATAATAAACTTCTGCTGTGTTCAGAGTGAGTTATAGTGTTTCTTGGGAGATGCCTGTTGGGGAAAATAATGCCTCCCTTGTCAGAAAAAGTGCACCACAAGCTTTGGTGTTTCTGTTACAGTAATGATACTAGTGTTTAAGCCCCATCCTTAGCCAGTATCTTTTCCTGAAATGAAAGCAGCTAAATAGGATTTGGAATAATTTTTGGAGCTTGACCATAAAAGACCTTTGCATCATAGTAAGGGTTTAATTTTTCACTTCAGTTTGTATGAGAAGCAAGGATGTCTTTTTCGGAGAAACAACTAGAAATCTGTTAAAGCATAAATTTAGGACTAAAAGGACCAAGGACTATTTCCTAATATATTCTGAAATGACAGAAGTGACTGTATCTTGGTTAACAAGTGCCTTGCTCTTTTACTTTCGTATCTTTTTGCTAAAATAGCTTAAGCAGGCGTAGCCAGAAAGTTACTCTATACCTTCAGACTTTTATTGCAGTATTCCAGGTACAATGGGGCTGTACTTTCCTTCCAGTCTTAGGATGTGTCAGTATTCTTGTATTGTCAATATTTTGTCAATTTCTGTATTGACTTTGCGGTTTCAGAAATCAGTAATTAAAATACATCTTCACCATGTGAAGACATTTATAGTTGGTGTATAGTTCTTACACACTTAGAAAGTTCACTGTGTGCCCCTTAAGTTCTGTGTGTTTTCCTTCCACCAGAGGTTTATAAATAGCATTTAGTTAAATAGATTTTTCACGTGGCTCCTTCGCCTGCTTCTTTGGCAATCCAATGGCATATGTAATTGCTTGCAGGTACTCCAATTTCATTTTTTATTAACATCCCCATATTCTTTTCTAGTTGGATATAAGCAGTTACTCCTAGCATTTAACATTGAGTACATTTCCTAGGATATATGAATTAAGAAAGTTGTAAAGAACTTGCTTCTGAACAAAATTTTTAGAAGTAGAAGCTGGGGTATAAGTGGGCATTTAAACTGGTATAAAATATGTTCTGTTTCAGTTCAGTTGTTTAGGAAGCACTTTCAGCTCAGCTGAAAAACTAGTTTTATCTCATTAAAGTGTTAGTTCTGCTGTATTTGAGAATGAGAAACACAAGTTTAAAGTGTTCCTTTTCTAGGAAACACATGATTCTTAGGTAACCCATGGCTTCATTTAAACTCACTGTTACCAGGGTTTGGAAGGTAGTTCACATTTCAAAACTTTTGTTCCAAAGAGCTCTAGGGGTAAGGGAAAATGTCTTGGCTGAGGCTTTGCAGGTACAGTGGCCTTTAAGATATTCAGAACTTTACGAAATCTGTCTCTAGATGTCTTCTTACGTGAATATGTAAAGTATCCATTTATCTTTTGTGCCTTCAGAAGTCATTATGGATTTTCCAGGTATTAAATCTGTTGTCTTTAAAGAGGAAAAAAAATAAAAGCAATCTGTACAGAGGTGGTCCCTCATTCATTGCTCTTTCAAGAGGGGAAAAAACCCAAATGCACACAAAATACCAACAAACAAGCAAAACCAAAAAAAACCACAAACCAAAAGAAAAAAGTTGTTAGCATTTCTCCTGAAGGGAAGTTTAACTTGTCCTGATGAGGTCTTCAGCCATGTTCCTTTATCTTCTTTATTCTCTCAGTTTTGTTTTGGGGAGAGGGTCTCTGAATAAAACCTTTGACTGCTTTCCTCATGTTCTAGCTTGGAGAAGCCAGTCAAAACGATCTTCTATTACTTTACTTCCACCCTGCCCCAGGGAAATGCTGCAGCTGTTGCTGCAAATGTAGTGGTCAGCTGCCCACTTTTCTCTTTTATTTTTTTTCTTTTTTCTTTTCTTTTTTCTCCAGATGTTGTTCTGGATACTGAACAGAGGGAAACAGTTCTGAACAGTAGGAAAGCACTGATTTACACTTGGTTAGAGGCATTTGTACACCTGTAAGTGGAAGGGACAGTGAGGAAGCAAATGAAGTAATCCTACTTCCCTCTCCAAACCTTCTGTCCATCCCCCTTTTACTGTTTGTGGAAAGGCGATCTAGAGAGTAGGGATGAGGGTAGACTGGGAAGATTACAAAGAAAAAAAAAAAAGTAGGGAATGATTTATTTTAGTAGTAGGATCTTTCCTGCATCAATACTGATCTGACCTAGTAACTTTTCCTAGAATAGAGCAGATCTTTGTGGAGCACTTTAGGTTTGCTAGGGTTGAACTTGAATCTAGCAGGATGAGATAGGTTGGGTTCAGATAGCTTTAGAGAAAACATCTGTTTGGCCAGCACTGGTCTAACAAGAGAGCAGCTAATTGAGGTTAAGGGAATTGAGGTTAAGTCCTGCATCTCCATAATCCTGCAGCCTTTATAAGAATACCGTGATTCTAGAGGAACGCAGTATCTAGTTATAGCTGGTCTGTAGATTCCGTAAACATGGTAGTATTAGCCTTCCTCTTCTTTTTGCCTCTATGTGAGGCACTGTGAGCATATGAGTTCGATTATGATGTGAGCTGAATTAAGTTTGCTGCTGCTGGAAGAGGGAGATCTTGCTCTAATTATGTAGTTTCATGCCCTGTGATATCCACCCTTTCTCTATGCCAGCTTTAGTATTCATCTGATCTATATAAGCCAGGTGCACTACAAAAATATTTAATTGTTGAGTGGGTTGTTATTCTGCTGATTTCACTGGCTTGACAAGACCTACAATGCAGTCAGGGCTAGCTCAAGGTAGAAAACTTAGGAATGGAGGGAAAGGAGTGTACAGGACAACTTCCCTCTTCTCGCCTTTGACAACAATGAAGTACTAAGGCCATATCATAAAACGCTTTGTTGTTGCTTTTTGGATAGCATATTTGGCTTTTTTACATGTTAAACAGTAGGATAACCTCCAAGCCCTTTTCTGCAGTAATCCAAAAAATAGTAAGGAAAGGGAAAGAGGTTTTTGTTTTGTTTTTTTTTTTTAAAGTAAAAAATAAGTTTTAAATTAACAAAAAATGATTAACACACACACATATAAAAAACACACTTAGTTGCTTTTATGTTATTAATTTGCTCCTTCCTTCTTTCTATACACATAGACATTCCTCATAATTAAAACTAAGCACTAACTTTGTCAGGACCTCACCTCATTCGGATTTAAATTGAATACACAATAGAGTCAAATTAAAATTAGGAAGGCAAGTGTGAATGTGGGATTTGTGTTTTTTGAATGTTTGAACTAAGTCTTTGAAGCATATTAACTTATGACATGGTTAGATGCTTTTGAAGTGTGCATGTATTTTGTTTGGTCCTTCAGGACTTGAATATTAACAGTTGGATGTACCCTGAACCACAAACATGCTTGACATTTGTGAGTGCTTCTAATTTTTATAGAAGCCAAATCTCAGTGTGTTTCTGCTGGTTCTGGTGTGATTGTGTGCAAAAGTACTGATAAGATATTTAGGAAAATTGAAGAAATTCAAAATATTCCTGAGCTACCTTTTTCTTCAGATTTTGTTTTGCTCTAAACCTAGATCTAAAATGTATTGCGTTAGTCAAGAACTTGTTTCAATTAAGATATTTGCTCCCCTCCCTTTGTTTTTTTTGTTTTTTTTTTTTTAGCAAGGAAAAGTTCTGTATTAGTATATCTAGATGGTTTAGGTTTAAAAGTACCAAATTCTGCTTACAGAAAACACTGTTTTTCTTTCTACAACCCCCAAACTAGACGTAATCGCTTCTTTAGTGTGTTCCTACAAGTGTCTTAATTCCAGAGCTTTGGCACCAGAGAGATGAAAGCAACAAAAGGGGCTTTCAAACTGAAGGTCAGGCAGAAATGTTTTGCTCAGTTACAGCTATTAGCTTAAGATTTTATTTATTATTTATATTTTGGGTTTGTTTGTTTGTTTGTTTTTTGGAGGTTTTTTTTCCTCTATGGAGGGAAACCTATCCTGTTGGATAGGTTTCTCGGATGTTCAGCTCTTAAGGTTCAATTATCTTTAAAACATGTTCCTCTATCTTCTTTATTCTTAAAGTAAACAGGGTGCTTAAAATATCAGGAGCTCTTTCTCTAATCTTAGTCTTTTTTTTTTTTTTTTAATCAGCTGCAGGCACTTCCAATTGGAAGCTACTTCATAGCTGTCATTGAGGCAGGATACTTTCTGAACTCTTGCAGACATACTTTCTTTCTTGAATTCTTAGTTTCTTAGTCGTTTAAAGTTTTCAAACGTCTGAATTGTCTGTTTGCTCTGCTGGTTAAGAATGTTTTCAAATAGATTGCTGGCTGTAGAGTTGGTTTCCTTGTGTTGTATGTATGAAATAAAATTCTCACAACAGGGACTGGGAATCAGATTTCTTTTTGTTTAGTGGGTATGATCATCGTGGATGTTGCTTTTCCCTTCTTAGTGATGTGGTGAATATTAAATGTTTCCATAAAACAACAGCCAGGAGTGCTGAGAATACCTTTGTTTCTCATGTATTCTGGTGAGTGCTTTTTCAGGTGCTGTGTGCTAGGGAAGGACTTGAATATGTGCCTCCCAATTTCAGAGTGAATGTTCCAAGCACTGATGAGAGTGTAGCAGATGCTACTGCACTGGACATGGACTGACAGTTTGGTTCTGAGAACATGTCACAGTTAGTAGCTTGACAAAATACGTAGTGGAACTGTTGGTTTTGGTGTTCTCCTAGTTGTGAGATACTGTTTGTTGCTGTTGAGACAGCACTTTTCAATATGCTAGGATCCTTTTGTTTTAGAATTAAATAGCAAACTCTGAAGTGCAGCATTTTAGAGTATTCTCAGGAGACAGTTTAGCAGAAATCTGAGATCACTTTGTGAAACTTTTGTGATTCTTTCCCTGAATATTTGATATTTTTCAGAATAGAGCTTAGTTTCCTATATTACTAATGTATTTTTTAAAAAAACTACGTGTTGCAGAAGACTGAGAGGTAGAAATTCTTTTCCTGCAACTGAGCCTGTACCAAATTTTTCAGTATTCATTAGGGTTGCAAAGCTGAGGGAAAGCATGAGACTAATGCATTCCTGAAGTCTGGTTTCACATATATGGTTGGAACACTCAGAAATCAGTCATGACTTCTGAGTACATTGATACATGATAGATTTAAACATGCATCTTGTCTTGAAAGCTGCTTAAAAATGGTTTTTCTGATACGTGCTGAAGATTGATCTGTGAAGTCCTTGTGTTTAAACACAAAGTCTTACTGTGGTTTATACCTTTTCTTTCTATTGGGTTTCCTTTTTTGTTTGTTTTTTTCTGTATTGTCACTTTTTAAAAAAGGAAAAAGAGAAAACCAACTTGAAATGTTTACTGTTTGAACAAGGCTGTAAGAATTAGTCTGAACTTTCCTTTTAATTTAACTTCTACTCTCAACTGATAGCTTGAGACTTTGCTGCCATCTCTAGTTTCTTGGTGAAATTTATCTTGAGCTGCTATTTGGTTCTACATTTTCATCTGTACTCTTAAAATGACAAATTTTGGCTGGATTTCATTACTGACTGCTGTTACAAGAATTTGTTTTGTAAAGCCTATGTCAGTGAAAGAGAGCTGTGTGGTGTTTATTTTCTTTAGAAAAAATTGGGGAGTTTCTGTCCAGAGAAGTCTTGTATCTTGTATTCCTCCTTGCCTCATCTTCAGATACAGGTGTAGTTAATGATCAAACTTTCAGCACTTTTTGCTTTCGTTTTGGCTGCTAAAAATTTGCACGTGGCAATCCTGTTACTGTTCTTACTATGATACAATACCTTAAATTTTTAATCTTAGTTTGCTTTCTGTAATCTTAAGAGCTGTTTCGGAAAGATTACAGTTTGGGTTTAGAGATGAATATACTGTTTTGTATCACTTCTATGCATATTTACATATTTTTGAAAAAAAAAAAAAAATTGTTTATCTTATTCCTTCCTACGCCTTTGAGTGTTTTCAGAATAACTTGAAGAAAAGATTATACTGGATCTGACTCTGCGTTCTGTGTTGCTTGGTTAATGAACACAGAACAGTTTTATTTTCTGCTAGTCTCTTCAGTACCAATATTTTACTTCCAATTTGAGTGTCAATATTCCTTAATGCTTTTTAAGTGTTTCTCTGCCAGTTTTCATTATTTTAGTATTTCTTTTATAATATAAAGCTCCTCAATATCTCTGCCAAAGCTTCTTTCTGACTTTTTTCCCCCCAATTTGTCTTACTTTTCTTTTTCATAATAATACTATTATACATTGTTTCACACTGTACTTGCTGGCCTACAATGAGATCTCGTTTAGTTTTCTTCAGAATCACTGGCCTCCCAGCACACTGTAGGAAGTTTATTAATTAGAATTTTGCTCCCATGGAAACTGGCTTGCTGCAGAATTGAACTGCAGTTTTGGTTTCTGAAATCAAACTAAAAAGTTTCTCTAGTGCTCATAGTTACAAGAACCTTTGAAAAAAGTGTCACCATTATAGTTTTATCTTTGAATCCACAGCCACCTGCAGACAGTAGTGTTGCAACCTGAATAGTTTTCCTTAGACTGGGTGGTACACAGTAACCTGTTCTGTTACTGTCTCTTGAAAGTCCTCATGGCAGTCAGATACTTGGTATGTGATGTGCCTTTCCCCTCCCCCCCCACCATAATATTTGTAAAAGCTGTAGGGGAAAGAGCTTTTCTTTTAGCAGGTTGACTTTGCCTCTGCAGCATGGAAAAGTAAAGTTTGTCGCTTCACTGCTTCTGCCTAGAATTCAAGGAGGAGAGGTAGTTCTCCACACTCAAATTGTATCCCGGTGAGCATGTGTGGAAGAAAGAAATTTACCTCATCTTTTCTTACCCAGGTGGAATAAGATCTTGGCCACCTTGTTTGCACTGCCATGCTTCCCTACCTAATCTCTTTTGGGGAAAAGAAGAGTTTTCTAGCACATAAGCATGTTTTACACCTAAGCCTGCATCAGTCATTCCTGTTTACTGTAACTAGCAAAAACATTTTTTTTATATTTTCCGCATCTCTCTAGTATCTAATTTCATGGCTTTGGCAGGGAATGGTCCTCAAGGAATGATTTAAAAAATGTTTCTCTTTTTCTCCCTGCTAAGCTACTGCTGTTTCACAGGATAGCATTTGAAATCTCAGGAAATGGAAACTTGAATGCCTAATGCCCCTGTTCAAAGTCCTGGTTACTTTCAGAAATGTAAGCCTCCAAGAGAAAGAAGAAAGTCATATCTCCCAAGTCTGGAACTGTAACGTATCTTCTGCAGAAGTGTACGTGTTCTGTGGAAAATGTTACTCCAGTAAGCTTGTTTGAAGGGGGGTGATTCTCCCTGTTAATGAACAGGAGATGATATCAACACTGTATATTATCATCATCTTTATCCACATGTAAGTGTGCTAATGGTAAAAGTCTTCAATTTTTTTCCCCCTATTCTCCTTCACTTGTAGTAAACATAAGTACGATCTCCTATCCTATCAGCTGAAATGATACTTGGAAATTTGTTAAAACCTTTGGAAAGCAAGTTGTTCTTTAATGACTTGTAAAAATATCTTGGTCAGCATTCTTTGGAGTGACTCAAGTGCACAGAGTCCAAATTCGCCAAGTCCAAATTCACACTTGGCCGATTGCTCATTAAGTGCTTTTCTTGTTTGGAGTTAAGACCCTGTGAGACATGGAAAAAACCTGTATTCTTTTCTGCTTTAATGGAAATGACCTGAGTTGTTATGGTCAGTATCTTTCTCAGGAGCAAATTTTTGATCCTGGCATACTTAATGCATATAGTAGAAATGAGAAAGTAGACAGTATTGATCTAATGTGAAAGTACTTGTTTTATTTGCTTGTTTTTCCAGTTGTTTCAGATGTTTTCTATATCCTCAGTCCTGTTTCTCAGTAAAGCATGTGTAATCTGTTACTTCCTCTTTTCCAAGAGGTAAAGTGAGAAGGGCTATCACTCAGTATTAGCAAGTTAGTAATCAACAAAAAAAATATGGTGATATGGTTTGAAATGATCCAGTATCCGAAACTGTCAGTGTAATTACGAATGTTTGGTTCCATTCAGAGTGGGCTGAAAAAACATGTTAAGCTTCTCAGTGTTATGTTGGAGGTGACTTCCTAATTAAAATAGATTAGTATATGCTCTTTCATCAGTCAAAATGGTTTCTCAATTTACATACTTCAGAAAAATCTGTCTAGTAGTAGGAGATGCTGACTGTAGTCAGATGCTTGTCATAAAAACAGTTTATTTAAATTATAGACCATGTTGGTCTGCGTAAACAGTTTATAATGTTTATGTAGTATATGAAAATCTTACAGATTTACATAGATAATTCTGTAAAATGGGAATTATTTCCTTGTGAGAAAGTTGACAGCAAGTAGTAGAAAATGTTTACAATATCGATATTGCAGATCAAATTGTCTTGTCCAGAAAAGAATTTCTGTGCAAGTGTTCATTTTCGAAGATTTTTACATTTCATAGTAAAATGCATATAATGAAGTCCTAAAAAAATCTGTCAAGTAATGTTCCTTTAGGTGTGTTACTCCCCTTCTTGTCAGTTTTGTTCACATTCTTACTGTTTTGTGGCCTAAACTAGGCTGGAAAAAAACCCAACCTAGGACTAAAAAGAGTGTCTCTCTCCTCCCATCCCTTTCATAAATTTCCCACTGAGTCATTCTCTTCAGGGATTTTGGCCACTTTTCCAGCTGCAAAGCAATTACTCCGAAAACCTTCATATTTACCTGGATAGCAATCAAGGAGCACCAGAGAGCAAATTGCTGTGTGAACAGCCATGTGTCTTGATGAAAACGGTTAAGCCAGGAAACCAGTTTGTCAGAAAGATTACACTTCTTTGATTTTTAAGAAGGAAGGTACATATTATATCAATTATTTTACCTCTTGGGCAAATATTTTCTGCTTCTCAGTGGATTACATGTAGTTTTAACATGCTGGGAAATATTAATGAGGGAAGGGGTTTTTGCTGTTGGCTCCCTTTTGGTGATGTGATACTTGGAATCTAGTTTGTCACAGGAGAGTGTCATGTAGTAAACAGATTTATTTATCCCTTAAGTATCCTATGTATAGAAATCTTGTTGAGAACCAGGCCAGCACTGTCCTTGAGTGTTAAAAAAAATCCCAAAACCCACCAAATAAAAAAAAAAAAAAAGAAAACCAAACACAATCACCCAGGAAAAGGAGGGCCAAGATATCATTAGCAGTTTTGAATATATGTATCCAAAACTCCTCTCCTTTCAGTTTGGCGTAATCTTCCTCCAGCTTGTATTTTAAATCACATTTAGACTCTGAATAGCAAAGTAATGGTTTTAAAGCTTTGTTCGGGGCAGATTCTTGCAGAAAGGTGAAGAGTGTAAAGATGGAATTTTCTAGCCTTGTGGGCTCCTTTCTCCTTAGGATAGGAAATAAGCAGTCAATTGGAAATAGAGAATCAATTTTGAAAGTATGCCTCAACTATTTGGGAAATAAATAAATAAATAAAGGCAGCTACCCCAGACATACGATTTAACCATGACATCCACAAACTATGTAAAATGATTTCCAGATACCTTAGAGCACTCTTTTTGTGTATTACATATTCTGGTTTTGACCACAGAAGGATCTGATTTTAGCTACAGCAGTTGCTGTTGAATAAGATTTCCATAACAAATGAGGTGATTGTTGCATCTCTATTCAGAGGGAAAATAACCCTAGGTATAGAGGAGACCATATTTATTCTGCATTCCAAGTCTGCAACCAGAGGGGAGAAAAGAAGCAAGATCTGGAGAGGTGTGCAGAGGGTTGCTTCAGTTCTTTCAGTGGTACTTTAACTTAAAAATGAGAAAGGGGGCTTTGTTTCAATTTGTAGTATGTGTTTCCATTGAGAGTGAGGAATGGGATCTCCATTAGCAGGGGCTAGTAAAGGTGACAGTTCTAGACCTGTTCAGCTGCTTCTCAGTTGAATGTGGAGAGAAAAAGCAGGTAATAGCAGTGACCAATTCTGCCTAGTTCCTACTAGCATATCATTGGGTTTTCAAGTAAAAGTAAACAAGTCTTGTGTTTTGCAAGGTAGGATAGATTGAAATGAATGCTTGGACAAACTGATTAAAGAAAACTTTGCTTAGCTGCTGCAAGTCCTTATTTTAGTTAGTACATTAACTTCTGAAATACAGCCTAAGCTTACCAAGGAGAGTTTCACAATAAGCTGATGGCTGTCTGGGGGGGAAAAAGGTTTGTTCATTTGTTTATTTTTAACGTATATGCATAGCATTATTTTTAGTATGTTGTTGGGGAAAAAAATAAATGGAAGTTTTACTGCCAAGCAGGCAGTAAATCCTTCTTTTCAGCATTCAACCTTACTCCAGCTGTGAAGGTTCATGCAGTACAGGCTTTGAACTTTTTTACGCTTGTAGCTGTACTGAAGTTGCATCTCTGCAGAAGGGTATGTCATATTTATCATCTGCTACTATGCCTACAGAAGGGTTTCACCACCAGTTAGGATGCATGCTTCAATTCTCTTGTCAGTTTCTCATTGTCAAAACTGAGCTTTGTCTGCACACAAAGTTGAGGCAGGTATATGCTCTTATTGTAATATCTGCAAACATTTTTCTATTAGAAGTGTAACTGCATATTGTTTTGTGGGAATTTAGGTCCATTTCCGGGACTTCTGCACCCCAATCCTAACTTGCCCGAAGGTCTCAACAAAGACTGAAGACTGTCAGATACCTTACATTCATTGTCTTGTCAAAAGATGTGGGGTTTGCCTTTTTTTGTACCTATCATTCATAGTGAGCTGCTGAATTTTATCTTAATTAGTATTTTGCATTCCTGCTTGAAGATGAATGAAACAATTATGTTTTTCCAAATATCCCCAGCACAGATGTTTTTGAAACATATTCACATCTCTTATGGGTTATAAGGTATAAAAGCAAATTGAAAGTTTGAGCTTTTATATTGTGACAAACCAAAGGGATTATTATCTGTTGTTTAATGGCATTGAGTTAATCATTGGGCTTTTTGTCCTGATAAAGGTAAATGTGGAGTTTCTAGGGATGAAGTTCTACATTAAAGAAAAAAAGTGCTGCTTAGTATTTCTAAAGTGTCATTTAATTCTTCCCACCTTCCTCAGCTCGAATTACCTTTAGTCATATACTGTACTTCCTAAAATTATTGGTCAGTTCCACTCACTATTTGAATGGAACTGTCAGTAAAAAAATCTACATCTGTTTGTTAAGCAGAATTGACTCAGTATTACATTCATATCAAGGATTTTGCCCAAATTTTACTTTCAGAAGACTAGCAGAGCCTCAGTCATAATGGTTCTACTATTATTATTATTATATTTTGTTTATTGAAATCTTCACATGTATCTTAATTTCAGATGGTGTTGAAAATGATACATTTTGGAGCAATGAAGTAGCAGTGTGCTTCAGCAAAGTCTCATTGCTGAAACAATGAGAAACAAACTCGTGCTTAAATTTGATCTGCTGAGGTAGTTGCTTAGGATTGGTTTGAGCTCTGTTGTGTTGCAGCAGTGAAGGCAACAGTGCAAAACCTTTCCTCAGCCCCTGACCGTTTTGACATAAGCTTTTTCAGGTCAAGTCTGGCCATTTTAGAATATCTTGAACTTGGAGTAGTGCTCATCAAGCATGGTTACTTTTGATCAAAAATAGGGGAAGGAGGGCTGGGGAGGGAAAGCAGGAAGCAAGTTCCTTTTGTCTGGTGTGTGGTTAGTGCACCAGCACTGACTATTGGAGACCTGAGTTTGACCAAGTGCCCTGAGTACTGTGCTAGTAGTTGGATTTAGATGTGAAGCTCTACAGCCTTGCTGTTCCAGCTGCGTGACTCTGTACCCAAAAATACACTGTTACAGGGCTACAGGTAGTAGGGAATTTAGATTGTGTTCTTGCCTTCGAAGGGAACTGCACTGAACAGTCTGGAGCTTCTAGTTCTATTTATGCATCTTGTTCAGTTTGCTGTAGTGAAGAATATATAAGTCTTTGAAGCAGGAGAAGTGTTAGACCCATCTAGGATTTCAGTATATCCATTAGTGTATGATGTGCTCCTTTATAGCTCTGGCTGTTTGTGTACAGTTCAGCTCATGAATGCTGTTTTTTGGTTTGATGGTTTTTGTTTGGGTGGTTGTTTTGGGTTGTTGTTTTTGTGTTTTGTTTTTGTGTGTGTGTGGTGGTGTTTGGTTTGGTTTCTTTTCCATTTTTTTTTTTTTTTTTTTTTTAGAAAGTCATATTGGTTTGATCAGTGCCCTGGTTTCAGCTGTAACAGCTGTAGATAGTTCATGCAGTAGCTCTTGGGCCAGTCTGGACTGGTCAAGGTGTTCAAAATGCCCTCTACACCGCAGCTGGGGAGAATGGTCCTACCTGGAGCCTTTGGCAGAAGGCTTCAGGGGAGACTTGAGGTCAACTCCTTGGCTTTTGGAGTCGGGGATACAGAGAATCTGAGGCTGACTATACTCCAACTGAAAAAGAGATACTGGCAGCCTGTGAAGTGGTTATAGCTACTTCAGAAGTGATTGGCACTGAAGCATAGCTCCTCCTGGCACCCCGGTTACTGCAGTTAAGTTATTGGTTTAAAGGGAGGGGGTAGGGAAGAAGGGAAAGAAAAGAATACTTGTTAGTATTGCAAACTGAAAATTCCTCAGGATTAATTAGTAAGTGTAACTCTTTACACCTTTCCTGTGATGTACAGTGTAAATACTATAACCGGAGTGGTTTTTAAATCTATTGTCTAGGCTTGAATGAGTTGCATAGAAGTCAGCAGATGGTTGTTAAGCTGGCAACGATTTCCTATATAATTTCCTTGCAGTCTCCTTGAGTAAGGATAGGATTGTACAAGGTTACCAGCAGAGAGAATTTAGCTTGCAGCACTATTGTTGATGATGGCACATTGCAAAGAAAGAATGCTTGCTTAAACATTCTTGGAAGGATGTTACTGTATAGAAATACCCATTTTACAAATATAAACCTGGAGATTACCTTCTACTTAAGTCCTGCTTTTCTGTAAAAGAACCTTCTGTTCTTATATATAATAAAAAATTTAGCCATTGCTTATATCACATTTTTGTATACTGGCTTAACAGAAATCAAGCATTGTAATTCTTACATTTCTTAAAAAATATGCAAGATAGTGTGATGCCACTCAGCTTTCCACGTCTCTACAGAATTGTGTGATGGTCTTATCTGTCACTGGAAAAGAAGATTCCAGTGCATGGATGTAGTCAGAGGATGGGGTTTTGTGTCAATCAGACAGTTGTTTATATTCAGTCAATAATAGGAAATGGTGCTCTGTCCCTCCTCCCCACAGATTTTTCTTATCTTTTATGCTGCTGGAAAGAAGCAGGTGGTTATCAGCTCTCTGCCTCAGACTAATAAGACTGGAGATGCTTAATGGATTATATAGTATGAATGCAATACAAATTCTTTTGCTGCTGGCCTCTGAATATCTGAATATTTATGGGTGAGAAAAAGAAGAATATCTCTTTAAGTCACTGAAGCTGTGGCGGTTTTCTTTCCCATATGGTGACCCATCAGTTCAGAGGCAGCATGATGGATAAATAATATATGTGCTGCGTTGTTCCTTTGGCAAAGGAAAAAACCCTGAAGACTCAGAGGTTTTGGGGATGAGTGAGTTATGCTGTGTATGCTCACTACATGTGTGGTGTTAGGACACTCTAAACATAAAGCAAAATTGATTTCATAGAATCTTTCTGATTAAATGGCCCAAGAGGTCTTCAGTCTGATCTGCTTGAAGTGGATTGCTCAAGGGTTTGTCCAGTTGAGTCTAGAAAAGGATGGAGAGCCATAATTTCCTTGGGCAGCCTGTTTCAGCATTTAATTATTTTCCTAGTGTGAAATGTTTTCCTTATATCTAGATGAAACTTTCACTGTTTCTTTTTATGACTGTTGTGGCACAAGTTATACATTCACCGTATACCTTAAAAAAGAGCTTGGTTCTATCTGCTTGATAACCTCTAACGTGTTGAAAGACTACTGCTAGGTACCTTATTATGCTCTTTTATAGGCTATATAAGCTCATTTTCCTCATCTTGTCCTCATAAGCTGAATGGTTTGAAATCAGATGCTGTATTTGTCACTTTTTTTCAAGGACCTATTTGCAGTTGGCACATCACCATTTTTTTCTTCTATTAAAAAAAAAAAGTCATGGTAGATGAATAAACAGCAAGAGATATTGTCTAGACTTCAGGAAGGCCATTGACACTGTGTCCCATAACATCTTCATAGAGAAGCTGATGGCTTATGAGATGGATGAGCAGACAGTGAGGTAGACTGAAAACTGGCTGAAAAGCTGGGCCCAGAGCATACTCATCAGTGGCAAGTATAATTGGAGGCCAGAAGCCAGTGGCGTACCTGGGTAGCAGAAACCAGTAATCACTGGATCTAATAATCTTCAGCATCTTCATTAGTGATCTGGGTGATGGGACAAAGTACACACCAAAGCTGCAGGTGACACCAAACTGGAGAAGTGGCTGATAAACCAGAAGGTCATGCTGCCATCCAGACAGGAACCTCATGAAGTTCAACAAGGGAAAGTATGCAAAGTCCTACATCTGGTGAGGAACAACCCTGTGCACCAATACAGGCTGCAGGCTGCCTTGCTGGAAAGTTTTTTTTGCAGAAAAGGCCTTGTGGTGATCCTGGTAGACACCATGTAAAATGTGAGACCACAATGTGCCCTTGCTGCAAAATGGCTAACAGTATCCTGGGCTGCCTCCCTTGGAGGAGTGTTACCAGCAGGTGGAAGGAAGCGAGAGAGGGAATGGGCACAAACACACACAGGAGGTTCTGTCTGAACATCAGAAAATAGGGGGATTTTACTGTGGGGATGACCAAGCATTGGCACAGATTACGCAGATTGTGGAGTTTCTGTCCTTGAAGTTATTCAAAAGCTACCTGAACACAGTCCTGGTCAACTGGCTTCTTTCTTATATCTAACCTGAATTTCTCCTGTTTAAGTTTAAACCCGTTACCGCTTGTGCAATCGCTGCCTCAGTTCCTAACTGCTGCCTTGTTCACTATGTATGTATGGTGATGATTTCTCCCACAGTGTGGTGCTATTGTCTTTAGCTCTGTAAAACTAGTAACAACTGAAATAAATCATTCTTTAAAAGGGTATAAGATAATAGAGTGACAGCTAAGAAGGATACTAATCTTTTCCCCCTTCTGAATGCTACATTCCAGTTAATATTTGCTGTAATAGAAGCTGTGAGCATGGAGAAGGTTTTCATAGAATTACTGTGCTACTAAACCAAATTATTGTTAAAGTTTTAGTGGCTTCACAGCCTCACGTCATTTTGCAGTGTACAGAGAAGTAAGAAGTGGAATGTTTTTCAAAGGTAGTCTTGCACATTCATTCATGTTTCTGGGACAGATCCAGTGAATGTTCCTGATGGCTTTCCATGTAGACTTCTATAGAGAAGTAAGATAACAATAGTTAAAACACTTGGGTACAAGGTAGTCTTTTCTGCTTCAGTCTCCACTAAATTAGTGTAGACATTTGACTAGGTCATTGGACCACTTTTACTAAACCACAAGTGAATATCCTGCACAGGAGTGGAAAAATTAGCTTAATTTAAAACCATTATTTAATTTTGTTTAACTATGAAATGGATTTCTCTTTCTTTCAAATGATAGTGGAATTTAAACAGAAATGTTAAACCAGTGGGATGTTATACTAAGATACATCTCAAATTAAAAGTGCAATGCTGTAAACTCTGGTCATCAGTAGTTGTTCAATTTCCTGTAACAAAATGTGCCCAGCTGCTTGCAGTTCATGAATAGTTGTCAGTTCTGCTTATTATTTTCTTTCATTTTCTTTCTTTTTTTTTCTTCTTTCTTAACTATGAATTAACTATGATTTCTGTTTCCTGAGAAGAAGTTGTTTCTTAAGACTTGGATTTACACTAATGTGGCCATGAGTGATTCTGAGAGCTTTCTTTCCTTTTTTTTCGGCATGCTCTTCGAGTATCTTCCTTTTCACCCCACTGCACACACAGAGTTCAGATTATTTTCCTTTTTTTTTTTTTTTTTAATTTTTTCATCATAATCTTCTCTCTCATTTCCTTTTTTGTTTGTTTTTTTGGGTTTTTTTCCCCAGTAATGTTTACTCTTCTCTGATTCAGCCACATGGGCCTGAATTTAATCCTCCTTCCTGTTACTTAGACCCAGCGCCGAAGACCAAAATTAGCTTATTTAAATCCAGTTACAGAAAGGTATTAGTTCTTGAATTTGTCTTGCTGATTTAGTATGCATATACAGGCTTTTACTTGAAGGTGATGTAATGAATGGCTTGTTTGCTGTCACTGTCCAGTTTGTTTGAATTCATGACATCCTTTAATATAACATATACTCTGTAGTTATTAAAGGTGTGAAGGGCTTTCAAGAGTAGTTTTGCTAACATTTAATAGGGTGTTGCTTAAGCTTTAAAATGTGTTGAAGAAACTGAGCTTTCTGCAGTTATTTTAAAGTTATTGCATTTTAAATAAACAAATCCTCAAATAACTGTTAAATAGGCTAATAAGACTTATCTGGCTTCACCATGTTTATGCTATAAATAGATCTAAAGCCAGTCCTTGGCATCAGGCCGCTTAACAGGCTTCTGTGTGGCTTTACAGTTAGAGCTGTGAATGTCTGGGAGACCCACCTGGTGAGTAAGCTCACTTTTTAATTGGACCTTTTTTTCAGTGGTGAAAGTAAATAGGAAGAAAAGTAAAATTCATAGTCATGGGAAAATATAGAGGGGCTGGATCCATCTAGTGATTTTTTTCTTCTAAAATCTTCAAGAGTTAACAGCATGCCTCTGCTACCTCATTAATTAGATGGATGCACAAATTGATTATCAAGTATCCAAAGTTTCCTGGTTTTCTCAGAATGTACCACATTTAACACATCACAATTGATATAATTTATAATTTACTCAGTGATTGAAAGAGACACAAGTAAAAATTTGTTACGTAAAAGTACGTAAAGGATCACCTGCTTCAAACTTGCTACTCAGGAAGAGTAAACAAAATACCCTTTTTATAGTTAAATTATATTAATGTGTATCCCAATTTAGGGCAAAAATGAGGTAACTGGAAAGAATGTTCTCAAAATTTGCTATACTAGAATAGGAGACCAGAGATCACCTTAACTGGTTTAGATACACAATTTCTTTGAGAAATGTTAAAGTAATGGGGGGATCAGATTGAAATAATTTTCTTACCAAGATGGAGAATTTAAAAATCTTTTTCAGGAGAGCATGGTGCTGTTTCTCTCATTTAAATGATCTTGTAGGCATGTGATGAATAATTAGATCTTAAAGACCGTATGTTTAGATTCATTTCTGTATCTGCTTAAAATGAGTATACATACATATATAGAAGTGGCTGAAGTACATCAAAATAGCTCTGTATAATGTATTATCTGTAAAAGCAAACCCCCAAGATATCTGAGATGATATACTGTACACTGTAATGGTTTTTATGCAAAGCAGCATGTCTTGTTTTCTGCACAGTACAGTGACAAATGGAGGGAGGAATTCCATGAGAAACAAAGCAGGTTCTTGATGAAGAGCGCCAAGACTTCTGTTTAACTGCTAGTAGTATTGAAACCTGTCAGTTACGTGCAGTCTGTAAGCTGGTTTTGCTTTTGTGCCTAATACTGGAATCAGTTGTTGCAGCCACTTGTTTCGAAGTATTGACTGCTTAAGACATCAGGTGTGTTTGTGTTTCCCAACCCATTCGCACAGAATTTCAATTTGAAAACAAAATTAGTGAAACTAATAGCTGGGAATCTAATAGTATTTTGTTATGTTCATGAGATGAAAAATAGTATGACAGCAAATAACAATTTGAGAAAAGTTGTTATGTTGTGTTTTTTTTTTAATCTGTGCTCCTTTATGCAAAGAATGTTACTAATGCATGCATGCATTTCATCTGACTATAATTTGTTTGAGGTTTAGGAGATAGCTATCGCCTTAATGCCAGCCATGATACAGAAAATTCTATTATTCTATAAAAAAGCTGTTTTGTAACATAATTGTGGCAAGGACTTTAATATCGGTACAAAAAGAAAATTAATTTCATGAGCACATTCCCATTCCCAATCCTGGAAAGTACTGCCTTTGCAAATGCAGAGCTATATAAAGAAATCAGTTTCACTAATAACTGGAGATTGTATTATTTGGGAATTTTACTTAGAACTTTAAATTTCTTAGAAATAGAGAGATACAAATTTCTCAGGCTTGGCTCTACATTGATATCACCATGCACAGTATTCCAGAGTTGTGTTCTGTAGTATGTAGTCTGTATGCATGTAAACATAATTTATAGGGTATCTAATAGCATCTCTTTGAAAAATGACAAATGCAAATTTGTCAGAAGGCTCATCTTAGAATATTATGGAGAAAAATTAACATCTGTCATTGCTTTCTTGCAGTGGGAACTCCATGTAGCTAAAATTTAACCAAACTAGATACTCTGTGAGGTTTGAATTTTTCAAAAAACCACATGACTACATGGTGTTTCCTTTATATATTTTCCCAAATTGATATATTATACCATTTTTTCATCAGTGTGATCTGTGTATGAACTATACATGTAAGAGAGATTCATGACAGGAGCATCACTAGCAGAGGCAAACAAGTATTATAATAATCAGGTTCTATTGGTTTAAAAATGCTGTAGCTTACTAATATGGGTAATGTTTAAGTGAGTTTATCCTATGTGCAGTAATACTTTATAGCATAGTGCTTGAACAATAATTTTAGTGGTTTCCTTTAGTTTGTTTAAGGTTCTCTAAACAAAGACTGTGGCCTGAGCAGATGCTGCTTATGAGTGACCCCACTGTTTTCAATTAAATGTAAATAGAAATGAAATAATTTCAAATTCAACCACCAGTGAGCAGTGTTTCTTTAATATAAAATAATAGTGCTACTGGTTTTGATTGCAGGCACAACTGTGTAAGTTAGACACAATGACAAGTTTCTTAACTCTGAATTTTTCATCTTCATAATTGTATCTGTAACTGCTTTAGTTATATTCCTTATGGATCTGTTAATCTTTCTGTTCAAAACAGAAGAATAATACTGAAAAAAGTAGATGCAAATATGTATCACAAAGTAACAATCATTAAAATGCTGTAGAATTCCTGTATGTTTTCCAGGTAACTTTATTGCATGCTGTAAAAATTGCTGTATTATTTCTGTATATTATAATAAACTGATCTCTGTATGTATTCTCCAACATATCAAAGTAATACTGAAATGCATTACTAAGCACTATTAAAAGGGCTTTTTATACTACTCATCTGTGGGAACTGTGACCTAAATATTAATCTATTTAAAAACAAACAAACAAACCAATAAAAAATCACCCCAAACACAACAGAGCCAAACCAAAGAAACAAATAAACCCCACAGCAAACCAAAACCTCACAAACACACGCAACATACAGTCCCCTCTCCAAACTAACACACATTTTGTGTTGAAAGGCCATGTTCTATGCGTATGGAAGTTCTACAGTGGTTCACGTAATGAAATGACATTAAGTGAATATGGTTACCATGAGGAATATGTGCAGCACTTAGTTGTATGTATTTAGTTTTAAATGTGTCTTAAATTAAACTTTGCTCTGCAAGAAGCTTGATTTTGTCATGGCTGCTAAGAATAGCATCTTCTGTGTTAGCTACACAGATTATGGTTATCTAAACTATTCCTTTGTAACAGCGTGTAGCTTTTCTAGCATGTCCATGTCACTGACAGATGGCTAAAACTGGTCCAGAGGAGGGAGTGCCCCACTTTGTGATGTAATCATTCTGCCTATGAAATTGTGAGAGTTAATGAAAGGTACTTATTTCTGTGTCTGAGACAGAGCTATTGGTTGCCTACAATTTTACTAGTTAGAGCAAATGGGGTTTCTTGGTGTTATGCTTTGTGTGTGTTTGGAGAATTTAGTATTGTTAGAATAACTACTTGTTCATGCTAAAATATTCTAACAAAATTGGAATGCAATTAATAATATGCATGTTATGGGATTAGAGTTACGTTAAACTCTACTGTCAGAGCTCATTAGAGGAAGTATTGTCTGAATGCTTTTTTTAAGCTCTCTGAGTAGAATTTATGTAACTTCATCCTACAAATACTAGTTGCTTAATTTCTTTAATATTGGTAACATTAAGGCTATCATTCAGATAAGCAGTAAGACTATAGATTATGCATACAAGTAAAACTATAGATCATAAGTGTTTAACAGGTTTCACTATTTCTGGATTATGGTTTACTTTACTCCTGCAGTTAAAATACTTTGGGCAAATTGAATAAGGCAAATACTTATTCAAATAGGATTCTGTACTGTCTTTTCTAAATACATAGAAATAAGTATGATGTATCTCAAGGTTATGTTTGCAGGTAATTTAGGCTTAGTATTTTCACTGTAAAGAATTCTTTGAGTTGTCATTTTTTGCTAAAAACTGTGCTCTGCTGGGACTTGTGATTATGAATAGGTTGAGAAATGTTATGTCTTGCAAACATGGCTTATTGATTTTATTATCAAAACAGAACAGTGTTTTAAATTTCCAACATTTGAACATTACTGTCTTACTAGTATTATCTGTACATACCTATGCAGTTCAAAGCTGATAAAGCATTCAATGCAATACCTTGGTTTTGTTCTAAGCGCTGGTTACAGTAGCTTTCTGTTTGCTTTCAAGTCTGACCTTTCAAACTGAAGAACAGAATGCTGATTTTGTTGTTTTTGTGGAATGTATTTAAGTTGCATCCTAGCTCCTCTGCTGCATAGCGGTAACATCTCCTCTGCTGGTAGCAAGTTCTTGCAGATCCTGATGAAGACTGGGGGGCAGGATTTAGTCTGTAAGTTAAGCAGAAATGTCTGGGACCAAAACTTTTATGAACTTCCAGTGTACAGCTAAACAAATTCCACTAACTTTTTTGAAGTGTCATTTTTTGAAACTTCTTTCTATATTGGTTACTGTCCTGGTTTGAGCTGGGATAGAGTTCATTTTCTTCCTAGTGGTTGGTATAGTTTTGTGTTTTGGATTTAGGATGAGAATAATGTTGTTAACACACCAATTTTTTTAGTTATTGCTAAGTAGCGCTTACCCGAATCAAGGACTTTCTGGTTTCCCATGCTCTGCCATTGAGGAGCTACACAAGAAGTTGGGGTGGAGCATAGCTGGGACTGACCTGAACTAGCCGAAGGGATATTTATAGCATCCTAGAATGTCGCACTCGATATAGAAACTGGGAGGTTGAGGGGGGAAGCTGACTGTGTGCTTGGGAATTGACTGGGCATTGTTTGGTAGGTGGTGAGCAATAGCATTGTGCATCACTTGTTTTGTATAGTCTTATTCCCTTCCATTTCTGTCACGTTAAACAGTGAGTATCTCAGTCCATGAATTTGACTTTTTATTCCCAATTCTCTCTCAAGAAAAAAAAACAAAAACCCTTCTGTAGAGCTGGCTAGCTGTGAGCATTGTGTATATGAGCCGAGTGCTGTTGCTTAACCTATGGTCCAGGAATGGGTCTTCAGTTGTCCCTTATTTGGCTGTTCAGCAGTTCAAAGGTGACTTTATAACTTCGTACATTTGAATGTACAAAATTATTACTTGAAGCACTTTAATTATTGCTTTCAGTTACAAATGTAGTGTTCCAGACTGTATAGCAGATTATGTGTAGCAAGTTCAGTATGGGTATTTTAAATATTGTTTTCCCAAATCATCTAAGCTGCAGATTGGTGTGATTACAGGGGGAGGAGGTGGAAAGCCAGGCAGAATAAAGAAATATATCAGGTATAAAATAGCAAAAATTAAGTACATGTACGAAAGTTGAAGTACAAAAAACCAGACATGACCTCTTGGAGTCCAGTAACAGTGGAGATGTGAAAAAGTCTGTAACAGTATTTGCCCATAGATTACATGGTTCATTTCTTGATGGAGTATCTTTAGGAGACTGCTGCAAAAGCACTTAAAGTTAATTTAGTGTCCCCCTTGTGAATTCTGTGGAGAAAAGAGAAAATCAGGAGATGAATTGAGCAATGTAAATAAATTTGAGATGGAGCATACTGAACTCTCCAGTCAGCTTTTACATTAATTCTTCAAAGGGAAACAATTAAAATTGTATTATTTGTTAGAACTTTTCTTTTGCACTATTTTTTTCCTGTGGTGGTTGTTGTTTTGCAGATGTCTGCCTCACAATAGTATGACTTAGTGTTTTCAAGTCACATGGATATATATCACAGTTTAACTCTTAATGGTGTTGGAGAGAAAAGGATGGCTCTTAACATGGTGCTTTATCAGAACTGTCTAAGCCATACTACTTCTCTGGACTTTGTCAAAGCATTTTTATACGCTTCAGAATTTATCAATTGAATACATAAAAATTAGCATACACTTTTCCCAAGGACAAATGTACAAGAAAGATACAACACTCTAATTTCCTTTCCGTTTGCAGTGTAGGTTGTTTTGCAGTATGTGGTATGTTTTCTATAGTTCCAATGTGAGTTTTAGATTTCTTTGTAACAGAAAAAATAGTTTCAAATTAGCAGACCTTCAATATGGGTGTGTCTCTTGGTGTTTTATTTCAGGTCACAAGTGCTCTTTTGAAGTCTTTTGATCATCCAGCCTTTGCTGCATTTCACAGAGTAATCTCAGAGTGTGCAAATTGAATTATTTTTGAATTAAACTAAACTGAATAATGTGCTTGGAAGGTGAGCGTAATGCTCCCCAACCTAATGGGTATTTAATTTAAGGGACCAGACCAGAGATAGTTCAGAGCAAAACCTCTGAAAATACTTTCAGTGTGAATGTCTGGATTTTTCAGTACTTTTTACCAGTCTGTTCCTATTGCACTGTTCCACTTGCTAATGTGCTCTATGTAATTTGAAATTTTTTGACTGAAGAGGTATTGCAGAGTATTTGCAGATGGCACAAGGTTGAGCGGGAGTATGCTTTGCTGGATGGTAGGAAGGCTCTACAGAGGGCTCTGGACAGGCTGGATTGATGAGCAAGGGCCACTTGTATTAATTAAGGTTCAATATGGCTCAGTGCCAGTTCCTGTACTTGAGTCACAATAACTCCATGCAACAGTACAGGCTTGGGGAAGAGTGGCTGGAAAGCTGCCTGGCAGAAATAGCATCAGAAATACTGTGACCGGCAGGGCCAGGGAAGTGATTGTCCCCCTGTACTTGGCACTGGTGTGAGGCTGCACCTCAAATACTATGTTCGGTTCTGGGCCCCTCACTACAAGAGAGATATTGAGGTGCTGGAGCAGGTCCAGAGAAAGCCACAAAGCTTATGAGGGATTTGAAGCACAAGTCTTATGAGGAACAGCTGCGGGAACTGGGGTTGTTTAGTCTGGAGAAATGGAGGCTCAGGAGAGGCATTATCACTCGAAAGGATATTGTAGTGAAGTGAGCGTCAGTCTCTTCTCCCAAGTAACAAGCAATAGGATGAGGAAATGGCCTCAGGCTGTGCCAGGAGAGGTTTAGACTGGATATTGGGAAAAATTTCTTCAGCAAAATGGTTGTCAAGCATTGAAATAGGCTTCCGAGGGAAGTGCTGGAGTCAACATCCCTAGAAGTATTTAATAGATGTGTAGATGTAGTGCTTAGGGATATGGTTTAGTTGTGGACTTGGCAGTGTTAGGTTAACAGTTGGACTCAATAATCTTAAGTCTTTTCTAACCTAAAAGATTCTATGTTCATCTTTAGCTGTCCTAGTGAATTTGACAAGTTGTCTTTTCAGATACATATGGTAACGAAGTTTTGATACAAATTGATTTATTAAAACATTTTAGAGCAGGTGATTGCAATGGTAATATAGTATGAAGGATGTCAGCTTGTACTGATTTAGATATCCAACTACTACCATTTAAAGGTAGGGACTGTTGCACATGCTGGGGGTTGACCAGCTGGAAAACATCTTTGCAGAAAAGGCTCTGTGGTGGTCCTGGTGAACACCAAGTTAAACATGAGACCGCAATGTTCCCTTGCTGAAAAAATGTATTCCAGGTTGCCTCCTTAGGAGCATTGCCAGCTCCCCTGTTCCCCTACTCAGCACTGGTGAGGCCGCATCTAGAATGCTGCGTCCACTTTTGGGCTCCCCAGTATGAGAGACATGGAAGTACTAGGGGGAGTCCAGCAACAGGCCATGACTAAGATGATGGGCACCTCTCCTGTGAGGAAAGGCTGAGATAGCTGGGACTGCTCAGGCAGAGAGGAGAAGGCTCAGGAGGCTTCTCATTGATGTGTACAGATACCTAAAGGGAGGGTGCAAATAAAACAGAGCCAAGCTCTTTTCAGCAGTGCCCAGTGACAGGATGAGAGACTGTAGGCACAATCTGAAACACAGCAGCTCTGTCTGAATGTGAGGAAACGCTGTGAGGGTGACTGAGCACTGGGACAGGTTGCCCAGGATGGTTTTAGAGTCGCCATCCTTGCAGATATTCAAAAGCCACCTGGACAAAGTCCTGAGTAATATGCTGTAGGTGGCCCTGTCAAAGCAGGAGGCTTGGACCAGATGACATCCAGAGATACCTTCCAACCTGCTAAATACATTTTATAGTTAAAAGCAAATGTGGAAACAAATGTAGAAAATGCAGGTAGTCTGAAATTTGTGGGAAATAACATTGGATTGTTATAAATAGTAGCTTCTTCTTTAAAAGAAGGTTTTTGTGGAGATCATTTAGGAAACTTATTTAAATGGTGGTATATATTGAAAGCTTGACCCAATGCTGCTCACCTAGAATTATTTTCCTTTTGGCACATTTGGCATGTGACTTGCAAGGTTATTTCAGGTAGGTGTCATGTCTAAAATAACTTCTAAACTTGCATAATTACGGAAGTGCAGTGTGGGTGATCCAATTGAGAGTGTGATACATGTTTTGGAGAGCTTTTTTTTATGGTCATCTGATTGCATACAAAAGCATATTAAGATGTCATTACTGTTTTAATAGTCGTAGGAACAGCAAAAGGGTTTTGTTTCAATGGTTTGTATTGTGTGATTCTCAACTGATCCAAAATAGTTTTGAATGATAGGTTAATTCTTTGCAGTTAAACTTTAGGCAAAAATGAATTAGTTTTTGACAAAAAGGAAATAATGGAATGCCAATTTTGCTTTCATACAAGTGGGATCTTACCTTTACTTTTATATTTAAGTTTCTGTCTGGAGGAATCTTAGTGATAGCAGCTGTAATTTTGGTTTGTGTAAAATAGAAGAATATCAGTATAAAAGAGAAGCCAAGCCTGTTTTGTAAACAGGATTCTTTTAAGACCTGTCTGGTTCTGCTAACAGTATTTTGTTCTTAAACATTGACAAGCACTTGAGTTATGCTTCAATTTCTTTATTTCAAGCTGATGGAAGTAACATCTATTTCTGAAAAAGGTGATCCTTCCAGTGACTAGAAAATAACTGAAAACCAACTTGTCTAAGCCCAGTTCTTTCTGATGAGCTGTTTTTCGCAAGGTACATTTCTTATCTGTCTGGCTCCTGTGGCCACACAATTGCCATGGCTAATACAAAGAACCTGGCAGAAGTACATGCCTGGAAGAACAGTATTTCCTCATTTAGTGACTACCTGCATAATGATTCATTTTAAAGCAATCATCAAGCCATAGTCCAGGTGGCAGTTAGTCACTTTTGGTGTCTCCTCAACTTTTCCGTTCTTGAAAAAGGTCCAGAGGTGCAGTAGAGCACAGGAAAGAGTTACTGAAGTCTCGCCAAAATAATCTGCTTGTGTGTAAATGAGGTGCACACTTATTTAGCATTTGTCTGCTTGTGCTGCAAATTAATGTTAAGTAATAGGTTATTTTAACTGATGCTATTTGGTTTTGACCCAATATGTTACCTAAATTACATTTAAATTACAGTAAGGTATGTATTACAGTGGTTGTAAGTGGGTTTGTTTTGGTTTTTTTGGGTGTGTGTGTGTTCTCTTTGTTATTTGATGCATTGAGGGCAGGAAGTATGCTTTCAAATAAAGTGAAAGCACTTATCTGTATTTTAGGTGCAAAAAAGCACCTAAAAAAGTCTGAACTCTAATGTACAACATTGTTTAATACAACATGGAGTGTATTTTTTAGTCTAGATAAATATTGTAGTACAAAGTCATATATAAGCATTACATTCTCAGCTATGCTAATTACGTTAGCTATCCAGGAATAACTTTTTTGTTTTCATTTCTGGATAGCTAATTTGCTAAATATACTTTGGCCATAAATCATTTTATTAATATTTAGTATTGAACAGTGCTTTGGAAAAGCCACTTCTCAGCCTCAGCAGAGAGATGGTTGTAGAGGCAAGGTAGTGATAAAACTGCAGATACATGCAGAACCTGGAAAGAGTTTTTGAAGAGTTTAAAACCTCTTTTAAAAAAAAAAAAAATCTTTTACATGTGAAAATGAGCTAGATTGCCCGTAAGAAATTTAAAGCACCAGAAGCAACACAGAACTGATTGATGGTCTCCAGAGAGGAGCGAACTGGATATTCTGTAGGTGTTAATCTAGGTTGAACTTGTTGATAATTTTTTGAACTGTGAAGATTTGCAACTTCATCAGTTTGGTTTTTTGGTGTTTGGTTTTTTTTTTTTAACCCTTGTTTCTTGGCAGAGCTATGAATACAAGTGTGGAAGATATATTTGGTGAAGAAAGAGAATAATTATGTGCTAGAGAATTTGACTTTCACAGCCAGCTTGGATCTCTCAACTTGTTCCTGCCTTAAGGAAGTGTCTTTGTCCAGTTGCAATATCTGTGTATGGGACTAGGGTGAAGAGCTGTCAAACAGTAGTATAGGCAGAGACTTAGTATGCCCAGCATTTTATTATACATACCCCATCTGTGTTTGGCAGAATGGTTGTACAAGGTGGTTAGACATCAATTGGTAGACTGCTACTCCTACAATCTGTCTGACCTGCTCTCTGGTTGCACTTGAGAAGGAAGGTTGTTGGGAAAACAGCCAGTCTTGAAAGACTTCTGTTCAGATACAGGGTAAAAGTTTTTGCGCTTTATATTGAATTGTGAAGACTATTTAACTTTGTCATTCAGTCACAGTGTAATGTTCAACCACTTTGGTGTGGCCTATGTTGACCTCAGGATGCAAAGATGCTCTGTGTAAGGCAAGAAAGTCAGCTTAAAATTGAAATTAAAACATTTCCAGGAACTGTAGTTAATTACCTGTGACTAATTCTTTTTCTGATTTTCACATTTTTATTGCTTAACTTTTAAGGAGAGCATGTTTTTATTATACTTAAAATATGTAGAATATATGTGAAAACCATACACTGAAGCTGTAGCTCTTACTAAGTGCCTCCATGAATAAGGCAACATTAGTTGATTACTGAAGGAGCTTTGTCTAACTATTTCTAGAGAATGCTGCAAGGTGGATAACAGAAGAATTGTCATGGTTCTGTCAAACCATGCAGGAGAAAAGAATTTTAAGGGCTTGTTATGAAGTTTTTCTAATATGAAGAATGTCTAAGCAGATCATAATTGCTATATAGGCAGCTCTACTTGTTTTCATAGCTTTCAATATAACTTTTGCAAACAGTAGAAGAGTAGAATGCTCTGAGAAAAGGAGCATTATCCATTAGTATTTTCTCTTTATTGGTAAATTTGTGTTATCCATGTTTCTTTCCCAGTGTACATGAAAGCATGGGAGCTAGCTTTTTCTCTGTTGGTATCACAGAGCTGCTTAAATTCTGACTTAAAAGCTCAATAAATGTTTTCTTCCTCCAAAGTGGTCTTATTTGCTCTCAGTAGAGCAATTGAAAACTTAATTTAGGCAGATTACGATGTGCCTTTTAAAATGTTCGGGGGTTTTTAGAGAAATATCTTAAGAAAAATGTGGGGATTCTCCTATATCATATTGGTAAATGGTAAACTTCTGTAGCTCTACATTTCACACACACCTCCTGAAGAATCAAGAGGTGAAGGAGGAATGTCCCCTGTGATTTTCTTCTGTAACTGGTATTAAGGGTTTACCTAGCAAGAGGGAACATGAATACCAGGTATCATTGAGTACTTACAGTGTGCTCTTGTGAATGTGTATGCATATCAACTTAGAAAGAGACTTGACTATCAAAGACCTTAGCAAACCTTTTCTGTAAGGACTTCAGAAATGAGACTTCTGCAATACTCAGATAATTTTATTCATTTTTTTAATTCTTGTCTATGGATTTAAATAAGTGTCAGCTGATAAAAATATTCAAAATGTATTCTGCTGTCTGTAGAGGAATTATTTCTTTCTTTTAAACTTAAATTCAGTGCTTGGTGTTGCTAGATAAACATCTGTTGCACAGCATAAAAACATTGATTAAAATATTTGTGTAGGATTGTCTTTTGTAAGGTTGTGATCTGAAGCTAAACCTTTTTCAATAGATGGGAAAGATGGATAGGGAAAGAGAGGAGATGGAACATAACTGTGCATTCTAATAAAAAATCCAAACCTGCACTTGACTAAAATATAATAAAGTAAGTCTTTCTTATAAGTCATGAATATAGACTTCACAAAACTGGAATGGGCTCCTTGTGTTGCTGTTTGTAATTTGTAGAAGTGGAGTTTTCTTTGAGCTAAAGACAATGATTCTTTAGAATTGCACAGCAGAAATTGCCAGGAGGAGCGGTATATTTCAGTAATGCACTGAGTTTACAGTTTCATTGGGATTTAATTTTTTTAACTTTCCTGAAGAAACAAGAAAATCTTGATCCTTGTTTTTCTTTTTGTACTAATGCACAGATTTTAGCTAATAGGTGAAAAAAGTAAAGAACATAAAACCTCTTCATTATTTATTTTAGCAGTTGACAAGCTGATAAGGTATCAAAGTCAATCCTGCTGAATTGTTTTTTGCTATTCTGTGAAGCTAAATCATCAGGTGCTTTATAGATGAGCACTTTTCCGTCTTTCAGCAAACTAAGATCTGTGAGTAAGTTTTGCTCAGCTACATTTTTTACAGGATGGATTAAATTATTGTCTAATAAGCAGCTAGATTGATGATAAATGTTTCTGAAGACTATAAAATTTAATATCAGGTCTTAAATTCTTTGGCTTTTGCCTTATGGTTGACCTAATGCACAAGATGGTTTTGTACTGGTGTGCTACAACAATTAAAATATGTAACTTTAAGGTAGTGTAAATTTATACCCCAGTATGTGCATTTTATGAAAGAGTGGATGGAACTGAAAATTTAAAACTTAGAATGATGCTTTTATTAAGCACTTTCCCCTAAGCCCCCCAGAATAAAAAACCTTTTATCGTTAACTTTCTATTATGAGCACGGGTTAGCTTGCATACTCGAGCCTTGCAGAATAAGAACTCCAGTAGAATTAAATATAGCAGAATAATCTGAGTTATGTAATGATGGCTCACTAAGGCAGTCTCATACGCACTTCATTTTCCAAGGAGAAAACTAGATTTCAAAAGTGTTTGCAAAAGATTTTACTTGAACATATATTGGAATTGCTTTGGCATCCCGCAGTTTAACTGTGTGTTTGTGTACATACATGAATGTGTGTATATTGTATCTCTATGCCAATTTATATTATTAGTGATGTACCCATTCAGCTACCTCAAATGAAACTCCCTGGAAAGGTTATATCCAGTTTGGATATCTCTTTGAAATTGCTGTTGTTTGGAGTGAGTTTTGAATATTATAGCTGTTTTGCCAGGGAATCGGGTATATTAATTCCTCGTGGTATGTAGGAATCACTGCTTTAAATATGTTGCCACATGTTCATTTGAAAGTGAAACTTAGTTTAGTACTATCAGCCAATAAAGTTTGTTTGCAGGGGTATTGTTAAGCTCCTAATGAAGCCATAATTTGTTTATAAGAGTTCATCTGGGGATGCCACAGACACTAAAGGAAGTTGGAAACTAAAATATACAGCTGGGTTATAAGCGAAACTCTTATTCTGACGGTTATCTGAGCAAGTAGATTTTGTATCTAAATGAGTAAAACCAAAACAGCTTGATTAGAATTCTTTGTAATTCTGGTATTGCAGGACATCAAAGCTGCTTTCTGATATCAGTTATTTCTTTTGTAGTTCTGTATTTGCCATCATCCTTTGATTTTTATTTTTTTTTTTTTTTTAATTTTTTTTTAACTATTATTATTTCCCTATTCCTAGCCAGGTGTTCTGATAAGCTACAAAAAGTATCTCTCCTGCTCTCATTTCTCTGCTAAAATCTAGGATTGTGATGCCACTTTATGCCTTGTTCCTTTCTTTTGGTATTCTAAATTCCACAATCTCATGGTCCTGTAGCAAAGGCTGCCTTCAACGTTGTTTGTGAAGCTTTTCCCCCTCATTGGTTCCTTAACCATGTGTGTCAGGAACTTACCATCAATGTATTCCAGAAACCTCCTGGATTGCATGCACTCTGCTGCTTTGTCCCTGCAGCAGATGTCAGGGTGTCCATCATCAGGACCGAGTTCTGTAAACATGAGGCTTCTTCTAGTTTTTCTGAAAAACACCTCCTGGAGGACATGTCAAAACATGGAAGGCAGGGAGGTGATCAGAAACAGCCAACATGGCTTTACCAAGGGCAAGTCATGCCTGAGTGATCTAGTGGCTTTCTACAATGGAGTGATTGCATCAGCGGACAAAGGAAGGGCTACGCATGGCATCTACTTAGACTACTGCTAAGGCCTTTGATACAGTTCCCCACAACATTTTTGCCTCTATATTGGGGAGATATGGTTTTGATGGATGGACTGTTAGAGGGATAATGAATTGGCTGGATGACTGTGACCAAGGAGTTATATATGGTATAGCTCAATGTCTTAAGTGAAAACCAGTAATGAGTAGTGTCCTGCAACGGTCCATACTGGCATGGGTACTACTTAATATCTTCATCAATTACATAGATAGTGGGGTTAAATGCACACTCAGCAAGTTTGCAGGTAACACCAAGCTGAGTGATACAGTTAATACCTAGAGGGAAGGGATGCTCTCCAAAGGGACTTTGGCAGGCTTGGGGAGTAGCCCTGTGCAAACCACATGAAGTTCAACAAAGGCCAGGTGCAAGGTCCTGCGCCCAAGTTATGGTAATCGCTGATATCAATCCAGGCTGAAAGATAAATGGATTGAGAGCAGCCCTGTGGAGGAGGGCTTGGGGATACTTGTGGACAAAAACTTGGATGTGAACCCATCAGGTGTGACCAGCAGGTCAAATGAGACGATTCTCCCCCTGTACTCTGCTTTCACAGGATCGCACCTGGAGTACTGCATCCAATTCTGGTGTTTGCAGCACAAGTAAGACTGTTGAAGTGAGTCCAGAGGAGGGCCAGGAAAATGGTCAGAGTGCTGGAACACCCCTCCTAAGAAGAAAGGCTGAGGTGGTTTATTTTGGAGAAGAAAGTACTCCAGTGGGGCTTTATTGAAGTATTTCAGTGTATAAAGGGGGCTTATAAGAAAGATGGAGAGAGACTTTTTACCAAGGCCTGTGGTGACATGAGAAGGGGCAACAGTTTTAAACTGAGAGAGTAGGTTTAGATTGGACATAAAGAAGAATTTCTTTATGATGAGGGTGGTAGAAAACAGGTTGCCTAGAGAAGTGAAAGTGTTGAAGGCCAGGTTGAATGGGGCTTTGAGCAATCTGATCTAGTGAAAGACATCCCTGCCATGGTAGGGGAGTGGACTCTAGATCATCTTTAAATGTCCCTTTCAACCCAAATCATTCTATGATTTTGCATTTTCCTGACCAGGCAGTCAGTAGCAGAAACCCACTACAGCGTCTCCTGTGTTGGTTTTTTGCTAATCCTGACCCATAGTTTCTCACCTCGCTTCTCATCAGTCTCAAGGCAAAGTTCCGTACATAAAGCTTATCTCTTACATAAAGAACTTCATTATTGTGCCAACCTGTTCTTTCTAAAGCTTTGTACCCACACATTAGAGCACTCCAGTTCAGTGAGCCAGCCCATCATATTTCTGTGAACCAAATGAGACTATGTCCCTGAACTTTCATGCAGACCTCACATTCTTCATGTTAATGCTCCATGAGGCATGTGTTATTACACAGGCACTTCAAAAAGACATCTAGTTGTGGTGATTTCCCAAAAGAGGCAAGAGAGGTGTCTAGAGAAGCATAATGAAGAAAAAACAGTATGATAATTTGATTTCTTCTTCCCATTTCCCTCTCTGCCATTTTCAACTGCCAGTGCTTTTCTCCTCATTCACTTTTTTCTGAATGTTGCTTTTTCTAACAGTTAACTTCTGGTTCTGTTTTGTATAGCATGAATTAATCTAAAAATATGGTTAGACTTAAATTTACAATGAAATTTCTAGTATAAAGCAGGAGGGTGCTATGATAGGGTTCCGTAGCACATGTTCATACATTTAGTCCAAAAACAATTGGCAGTTTCAAACTGTAGTTTTGTTCAAATTTGTAACCTCGCTGTTTGAATACTTAGGATTCTTTGCAGCTCCGAGAACGTACCGTCATTCAAACCACAATAGTAGCTAAATTCTCTACTTCAATTTTTTTTCTTCTAAAGGAGGGAAGTTGGTGTGGCTATGTGTTTACTCCTTCATGTGTGTATAGCCTAGAACAAAGCTGGAAGCTGCATTTCTACTGCTGGGCTCCTTTATGGTGACAGGAGTAGCAGCTGCCACCAGCTACTTGTGGCAGCCAAAGCAAGCTAAGCTTGGAAATGCCTCAAATAGGCAGCAGCAAGTTTCTTACTGAACAGTCTCCTGATTATGTTTTAGGACTTTTACCAGTGTCACTGCATTGTTTTGGGTTGTATTTTTTGAGAACATCAGTGCATAGGTAGCTCTGAGACAGTAATTTAGGGAATTACTTTAATTCTGTAGTTTTAATCAGGGGCCACAGCATTTATCACTGCAGTTGAAATCACTTTTAGTTTCATTTTAATTGAGTGATGTAACTGAAACTTTGACCTTTTTTTGTCTTGGAGTGAGAATATCTTAAGGAAACAAACTGAGATCTAATCTTGGACCCCCACTGCTGCTTGTCTGGCTCATTTCACTAATCAGTCCTTGAATAAAATAAATAAAGGGCATGTGGAAACTGGTGAAATGTCAGATGCTGTTTCTGACCTGGACCATGAATTCAACTTCCTATTTTTGTCAGTGTCCCAAAGGTCAAATTATCCCTTGCAGGAGGAGTGTGGGATCTTTCAGTGTGTGCACCTTACATGGTCATACAGGGATGGAGTCAATGCTCTAATTCCTGCTAATTTCATAGTTCCATGAATAACTTATTGCTTTGTTTTGGGTTGTTTTTTTGAGGATGTCAGTGCACAGGTGGTTTGGTGCTTTGAGACAATGATGTAGGGAATTACTTTGATTCTATGGTCTTTCTTAAAACACACGCAGTACTAAAATCCTTGTCCTCTCCTGGCAGGTTGCTGGCACTCATGTGCTATCTTCACATGAGTACTGGCGCAGCCTTTAGTACAACTGTGTCTTGAAGCTGACTGGGAAATTATCTAGACAGCTTTTCCTTTTATGAAATGAAAACAAAAGAAAAAATATTCAACGTATATTTTAAGTAAAGGCTTTATGTTTAGTTTCAGGTTGTTAACAGTTCTATTAAATGTTTAGCTATTAAAAAAAAAAAGTAGGGTTTTTCAATGAAGAAATTGTGAAATTATCATATAATACCTCATGCTGTATGTGTATTAGTATTTGACTTGCATATGATTATATTTCAAATAGAAATAATTGTCCTATAGTTAATACGAGGCATTTTTGTGGTAGAGTCTTTCTAATGATAAGATCAGGCTAAGGAGAGACCTTGAACTTTAAATTAGCACATGAAGACAAGAGTTGAATTTAAAATTCAGGAACAGATGTTTTAAAGGAAGTTGGTATTTCGTGTTTAGATACTTATGGTATTTGATGCTTTTACAAACAAGAGTGGTTAATTTTCCTACTATACTTATATAACAATATACTTTCCAAATATTTAGTAAGGTGAATAGCTCTGTTTAGTTTTAAAGATTTATTTTGTAGCTGCATTAGCTTTCTCCAAGATATCTTTAGTTTTTGAAGTTAGCAAGAGAGATAATGTTTCTAAATAAATTACTAAAACATAACTTGCTTAAAGTTTAGGAAAAGGCTGAACTAGTACAAATGGTATAGAAAAATGTTTTCCTCATAGAGATATCTAGGCTGTTGAAATGCAATCTCTACTTCAAAACCAAAAACAAACCCCACAACAAAAACACACCCTGACTTTAAACAGTAGTTTACATGTATTAAGTATATAATAATACAAAGAACTACTGTTCAGAAACTTAACAGATCTAGATAGACGTCATGTGTCAGATTTTTCATTCCTGTACATAGTTGAAAGCTTCAGATTTCAAGAGGTCAGAATTAATTCATTTCTCCCCTGGAGAGAGAATTCAACAACCTTTTATAAATACCATAACCAGGAACTTTTTTCCCCAATATTTAGCTGAATGTTCTTAATAAATCCCATAATCCTTCCGTAATTTAAAATGTTATGAATCGCCCTAAAGGCTGATGATTTGAGTGATAAATTCTGCTTCTGAAATATTGGAAGTCTTCCAACATCTTTAAAAGAAAACCTCAAGTATTTATGTTTTCCTTCACTTCATACATGATCTTGATGAGAATTTATGAAATTTAATACTAATCTGCATACTTTTGAAACACACGAAACAGACCTTCTTTTCAGAATAGTTTTTGGTTTCTTAACACGTGAAGGTGTTTGGCAGTTCAGAGGCTAAACTCCTATAAGAAGTACAGGAAGCTGTCTGTCTGAATCAAGATTCTTTGGATAATATAGCTTTATGGATCAGGACTACAGTGGCAAACTTTCTCACTTAGAAAACTGGTCTCTCTTGCTGAGGTAACCTCTCACAGAGGTAACCTCTGGTTTACTTTTTGGGTTCCAAAGGGTCTTATGAGTTGGTATGCACACAGAAATACCCTTGAGGCTATGATTTTAAGTGACAGGTAAACTGAACTGAGATTTATATATTTATTTATTTTAAAAGCAAAATTTCAATATTGAGCAATGCAGGAAGCAGTTTTGATTGAACTGATTACCAAAATAAATTCTGGTTAGATTCAGGTATTGGGTTTGTGGGAGATACTGATTTCTAGTATATGTGTGTATTTTAAAAACATTGGGGGGTTTGGCCATTGCTATCTTTCAAGTTTAAGACTCAACTATTGTGTAGTGGTAGCAAACTAAATGTGAGTTTTGTTGTTAGTCACATGGGGGAGAGAGAAGCCCACAAAGAATCTCTGAACCATTTGCATATATTACACTATAAAGGTGATGAATTTTCAATTCTGAGGAACTGTTATATGTTATCACAGACTTAATAACAGTATTTAAATGAGGCTATTTCCATTTTTTTTAAAATGTTAAGTTTCTTCTCCGCTTCTGTAGTGGCCCATGCAAGTTAAGTGTGCCTTTCTCTGTTGTCATGAACATGTAGCAAACTTATGGTTTTTGTAACGCGGCAGTGTTGGGGCAGCTGAATTAGTGGTGATGTATTCGAAGAAATGAGAAAACCCCTTCTGTCAGTCAAATATGCTAATGCTTCCCTCTCACTTTCCTCATGTAGTTTAGGTTGCTACTTTCTTTAAAACAATAAAAAAAATTACAGTATGAGAAATGCAAACTATTCTAGATTGGACTTAAGAAGAAATTAAAAAGGGACATTCAAAAAGGAAACAGTGAAAAAGGTGAAGGTTTGTTATTCGTCAGTTTTGGATTAGTTGTCTGCCAGGTTATTTTAAAAGTAAAAACACTAAATTGAAATATAATGGTTAAACTTTGGGGGTTTTGATGCAACATTTGAGGATAATTGCTGTGGAGGAGGATCTGGCATCATCCAGAGAGGGAAAAAAACAAGGACTTCGGTAGTGGAAATTATGGACTTCTAAATACAGGATCTATCATATGAAAATGGAAGAACTAGTAACAGGCTTCAAAGTAGGCTAAGGCTGTTTGGTTGGAAATAACTGAAGAGAAGAATGCAGCTATTTTAGGTAGCTATATGATGTGTGTGTTATGATGGCAAGTATAGGTTTGCAGCAGGCACAATATTTCCAGCAGAGAAGAAAACATTGTTAACATTGTGCCAACTTTTCATAAGACCTCATCTGGAGTACTACGTACAGTTCTGGTTCCTTTTGTTAAGAAAAATTAAAACTGGAACAGATACTTGAGTGACTTCATGATAAAAAAGTGCATTTTTGTTAGGCTTGGTAAAAGCTGTGAGTGTGAGAAGAGGAAGTAGTATGTAAGCTCAGTTTTGTTAGCAGGACTAATAGATGCAAAGTGGAAATTAATAATCTTAAAGTGGAAATTTAAAATTGAATCACAGTGCAAGAGGGAGAGATGTAGGGAGTGCTTAATGCATGATAATTCACCTGAGGATGTAATCTCATGAAGGATATTTTGGCAACAGTGGTGGATGACATATTCCTGTCCTTCTTTCTCTTCTTGCTGTGTGCTATGTGTTATGGAAAGCACTTGTAGTTGCAAAATAAACTATGCACAGTGGAGCCAGCTATTTATAGATTTACCTGAGACTTTCTCAGTTAGATGAGTTCCTTTGCTTCATTGCATGAGTGCATATATGCTGTATTAGCACAGGTCCTACAGGTGGCTGTAGGACCGTATGAAAAATCTTTGTGGTCTGAGACTAGATTCACTTTTAGCAGCAGTACTGTTTAAGCTCAACCTGTGTCATACCTGTTTGTTCCTGGCTTTGACTGTCTTGACAGAGCTCTTTTGCATAGCTTTGCTTTAAGCGAAATCAAGCAACTGCTCTAGATGAAAAGTAACGCAGTAAAAAGTGGGATAAGCTGTTTGTGTGGAATATTTGGGTGGTTTTTGCTGCTGCTTTGATTTGATTCAGCATAACCATGCCAAAGCTGTTTCAGAGCAATATAATATCTGGAAGGGTTGCTGGTTTGGCCAGTGCTGCTGCTCAAGAAATGCTGGTGAAGGCACAGCCTAAGATGGAACGAGACTGTGTTAAGATGTGAATGGGATAAAAAGGTTCTCTGAATGGGGAAAGAGAAAAGTAATGATCATTGTCTCTAGCTGATGAGACTGAAGATACGCTTTTCTTTTGGAGGCAAAGCTATTATTTTTAATATACTCCCTTTTGTTCATGTGATTGCAGTACTTTTTTTAACACATTTGCTCATTCTTGCTGCTTTTCTTCTCACTGTTGAATGATTTCATACCTAATGTAGTTTTACAATTTTTTTTTTTCAGGTTTCCTTTACTGCCTGCTGATTTTGTCCGCTAGGTCTTTCTTCACAAAAAACCAGAAAGGGGCAAAAGATTTCTTCAGATATTAAAGTATCTGTTAGGAGAACAGCATAATTTTTTCTGAACACTTGAACTGGTGCTCTTGATTCAGCTGCTGGTGTGTTGTATTTTTCTGTGAAGTGTTGCAGAACAAAAATAAAATTCTGTGGATTTTGATTCCATAATTTTATTGAAGTATTTCCAGTGGGAATTTATCAGTGAACAATGCTTTCCCCTCTCCTGTTCAAGAAGTAGGTTTTGTGCTTTGATTACCATTCTCCACCTGCACAAAATCACTTCTTGCACGAGATGTAAATTCTCACCTACCTGAAAGTGAACCGGGGGGAGAGTACCCTTGCCAGTACTGTATTTGCTATGGCTGCAGCTTTTGGACCAACTCTTTTAAGGCTGTGAAGTCTATTACTACAATATTTATTTACAGCAGAATTTGCTTACCTGTATGCTGAGGTGAATAATTATTTGTAAGTGGTTGTATTCAGAAAATTAGGTAACATGGCAGTATCGTTTTTGATAGCAGAAGTGGATGTCCTGCAAAATTTATTAAGCATGTCCCTTTAGAAGTACCCTTCAACCTAAGCTCTTCCATGAGTCTATGAATAAGATGGTAGAGTTTACAAGGATAAGGTCAGTGTTAACCAATAATTATGGAATTCTGAAAATTAAGGGTGTTGTAGTATATGTGAACATGAAAATATTTTCTGAATAGCTTGCATGTGAAGAATGTTGGTTTTGACTTGTGCTGAAGTTTTTATTTCATGGTAATAGAATAGAGAATCTAGTAAGTATCTTGTCTCAATGTTCTTCCTTTCGCATCCCCACAATATCCCAGTCAGTCAACATAAAATGAGTTGTTTACAAACTAAAGATAAATTAAAGATATTTTTACATACCAGCATCTGTTTATAGCATATACATGCCTAAGATATTTGGTAAATACCTCATATATTAAAATGTAGAATGACTGATAAACTCATTCTTGCTTTTTTGCTTGATAAGAAAAATCAGGCCAATCACTTACCATTTCTGTTGATAGAGGTTATTACAGATCAGTTAAGGATAGCTGGATAGCTTATCCCTCTTGCAGGCTGGAGATAGGAAAGACAAGATAGCAGAAGAGACCTCTTTCTGTGAGTGTTTTGCTTTTATAGTTACAAAAACATGTAAACAAGCTTCTGAATTATAGGATAAAATCTTAAAATTGAAAGCAAGTATTTTCTCAGTATGTTGCATAAATTCTAAGCATACCCTAAAGCTTTCTTGGGGAGTGTTTTGGTCAGATAAGGCTTTGAGGAGGGCTGAAAAAGTGGGTTCTGATAATACTGCAAGGAGAGGAATGCTGCCAGTAGGGCAGTAGGTTGGAAGGAGGACCATAACTGGGTGTCTGGTCCACACTAGCAGCCACTAATTCTGACTGGAGTTGCAATGAGGTCTACAGTAGAAAGTCTGTGAGTGCTAAGGTCACTCCGGATGTCTCATTAGCTCCTATAGTGTACTGCATTGATATGACTATGTTTTTTAAAGCATGTTTCCCCATTGTCACCCCCCCCATCAAGTATTTCTGTGTTGAATAAATGAAGTTTAAGGATTTTTGTCTAGGATTTTTGACAAGTGTTTTCACTGATGGTTCTTTTGTTCCTATGCATAAAAGCTTGCTTAAGCCTGGGAACTCAGTTTTGTGACTTATTCTGATATATCTGATTTTCTAAAGAAGTATCAGATCTTCAAATCAAATGTTCTTCTGTGCCACAGTCATAATAATGTAGTATTTAAAATTTTCCTTTGAGAATAAAACAGAAAATGTCTACCGAACAATGATGTGATCGCTTTTTAAATGTGGATGCCCTCTAATCCAATATGCTAATTCACAGAGAGGTTCAGTCACTGTTTTAAGCTGCAGTTCCATGTGCAAATGAGCTAATATAATGACTAATTGCAGGTTTAATTGATCTTGGAAATACTTAATTTTCAAAAGAGGTTCACTTCAATTAAAGGGAAAATTAAAGAACAATTATATATTATGAATGACATGGGTGAGTGAAGAGGGAAGAGATCTATCTGTTTAAAATGTGGTTGTAATTTGCTTTTTTCCCAACAATTTTTATCAATTTGGATAAAGTTGTTTTGGAAGTATTAAGCACATTAGGACAAAACCAGTGTTGTCTGCTGCTCAGGTAAGCGGATGCATAGCCTTTAAATAGGAAAAAAAAATAATCTCTGTATATATGTCTTTTCTTATGTGGCAGATATTGTATTCAGTTATAGTATCTTCATGTAGCAAGCTGACATAATCCCTTTAAGAAAATATTGATCTTCCATTTAAAATGTTGAATAAAGGTTACTTTAAGACCTGTATTGCATGTTTCAAGTTCTTAATTGAGTTTCAAGTTCTTAATTCGTTTTCTTAAGGAAAAGGAGAATCAAAGGCCTTTTACTTCTAAATGGAAGGTTATTTTAAAAGGAGTACTCTGTTCATTGGAGGAGATGTTGTTCAGTGTTGTTGGTTTTACTGACTAAATGTTTGTTTCTTACTTTTTTGGGGGGTTGTTTTTGTGTGTTTGGCTTTGGTTTTTGTTTGGTTGGTTTTGGTGGGTTTTTTTGGTTTGGTTTTGCTTTGGTTTTTTTAACTTAATGAAACTGAATTTGAGAGCCAAAATGCATTGGCTTATACTAAGTTACTCAAAAAATTCTAATTTGTTTGGGAGACGTTGAGCAAATTCTTGGTCATCTGACATATGAATTACTTAGTATCTTAAATTTTGGGGTTCTGAAGTGTAAGCTTCAGAATGTGTCTTTATAGTCCTTTAGTAGGAACTCCATTTCCACAGGTCAGTTCTTTCCAGACATGGGAAAGGAAGAGACTGTGCTACTGGTTGCAAGTATTTGTGCTTGTTAAGAATCAGCAAGGTATATTTTAATCACAACCAGTTCTCATTCATGCATACCAACATAGAATCATAGAATAGTTAGGGTTGGTAAGGACCTTAAGATCATCTAGTTCCAACCTCCCTGCCATGAGCAGAGACACCTCACACTAAACCATCTCACCCAAGGATCTGTCCAAACATGGTTTGGAGTGCAAGACAGGCAGATAAACCAACAAGATTCTACTATAAAAAAAAATAAAGTTTGCAAATTATCAGCTTATGGTACTTACCCTTGAAGTCCTAATGACATACACCAAGTAAAATAATTTAAAAGAGATTATAAAAGGGGCTTTGATGGTCTCAAATTTTTAGGATTTTATTCTTTAAGTGGTATACTTCTGAAGGAGGGAGTAATATAATTGATTTTCTTCAAGTTGGCATCTAGCTGATATAAAATTAATTGTTCTGTGCTAGACAGTAAAGCTAATCACCAGAAAATAGTTTCAGTAAAGTTAAGGTTATGTCAGGACCTGCCCTGCTTTTTCGGATTTTGGAAGCATGAAAAGAAGTGGCTATAAGGCACCTCTTCAGCATTCCTGTCCACTTTTTTATGGCCTACCTGTAATCAACGACTTCCTTAAAAATGTGGATTTATACTTTTATTTCTAGTTGCAGTAGACAGCCAAAATCAGCATGCATTTCAACTTCAGTTTAAGCAAAAACATTTTGCTTTCTGATATACATTGCAGGTGGGACTCAAAGGATTGTAGGTGTTGGAATGTGCTCTACCAATGTTGACAAAATATCAGTGAAAAAAACATCTGTCCTTACTACTTGCATTTTTTTACTGATTCTCATGTTTTGAGCTATTGTAGTGTGTTGTGTGCATGTAAAACTGCAGTGAAAGATTTTGAAAGCTTGTGGGGAGGCAGGAGGATAGGTCTGAAACCAAAGATTTGTGTGTATCAGCAGAAATGTCAAGCGTAGCACAGAGAGAAACAAAATATAAACCACATGATGTTATAGTTCTAGTTTATATGACTTACAAGATGAAGTCTTACGATGCAGCTTAACTTGGTTCCTCTGTTCTAATAAATAAAGAAATAATCAGTCTTATCTGTCTAACAGTTTTGAAGGTCTGTATCTAGTGTTACAATTGTCCCTTCCCCTGTCTGCATTACCTCTGTATTTCAGAGCTGTATAATTTGAGCTGCAGGGTTAGTAAAATGGGCTATTAGAACTTGTCATTTAGAGACAATATGATATATGTTTCCCCAGTGGCAGACACAACTGTTGAATAGCTCCTTGTCTTATTAGAGAGATGAAATATTGTAGTCCTTTTCTTCACTGAGTGTGATTTTACTGCTGAGACTGAGGATGGCCTGAAAGACTTCCGTTATTTAACTTCCAAATAAGGTTTGAAATTACTGTGTTAGGAAGCATGGACTTTTGTTTTGCGACTCAGATTAGACAGTATCACCATGGGCTATTAAAACTTTATTTGTAAAATTGCTGTGTGTCATTGCAGCTGTGAGGAAAAAGTAAAAAACCTAACTGCAAACTATTTATGTAAAAGTTCTTTTCTGCTACTTAGCATGTGGAGCCAATGGTGTCTGCTTAATTGATGAGTGCACCTGTCATGAGTGTTTTAAAACCACAGAATGACAGAATATCTCGAGTTGGAAGGGATCCATAAGGATCCTTTATGGGTCCTCTCTCAATGGGACCATCAAGTCAAGCTCCCTTCTCCTCACAGGACTAGCTAAAACTAAATCATACGACTAAGAGCATTATCCGGAGGTTCTTTGAACATTGACAGGGTTGATGCTGTGACCAACAGAGTCCTTGGGGAAGCTGTTCCAGTGACTGAATACCCTCTCAGTGAAGGGTAATAAATATTTCTTGTGCTAATAAATATTTTCCTAATAAATATTTCCCTCATGTCCAGCCTGAACCTCTCCTGATGCAGCTTCATTCCATTTGCTCAAGTCCTGTCGCTGGTCACCAGACTACTTCCCCCTCCACCACCTCACTTGAGGAAGGCTGCAGTCAGGTCACACATCAGCTTTCTCTACTCCAGGCTGAACAAACCAAGTGACATCAGCCACACCTCAGAAGTCTTGCCCTTGGAAAATTCAAGCCTTTATTGTGCTGCTGTTGTCATAGATTTTGAGACTGTCTATGGCTTTAATATGAGAGAGCTTGTTTTGAGAAAGTGGGGAGTCTAAGGCTTGTAAATAGCTGAATCTTCAGGTTATATTTAAAAATCTTTCCATTTCTATATGAAACTCTAAAATGGTATATTTTGATAATAAAATCAGTTTATTGTGGGTGTCACTGAATTCTTACTTTCTATGCTTTGAAACACTTTTGATTTACTTAAAGAGTTTTTGCATTCCTTAATCTAAGTAGAAAAGGCTCTGTTAAAACTATAGCTAAGTTTCAATATGCCATAAAGGTTGAGACTATACAGATGTCTCTTGTACCCTCTCTCTCTTATGAAACTGAATAAGATGCTTAAATTTTTTTGTCCCAGACTTGATATGCAGGAAGCAAATTACTCAGGTTAGGGTTAGAGTTTATATGAAATGTTAATATACAATGCAAAGAAAAAAGAAGTAATGGTTAAAAGAGACAAGGGAGGGGTGACCACAAGTGTGATCTCTCTTGGAGCTGCAGCTCATATGCTCTTTTTTGATTTATGGTTCCTCCAACTATCTCTGCTTATTTGCTCTAAGTATGTATGCATATTCAGGCGGCTGGGCGGGCTCTCCAGCCCAGACTTGAGGAAACTGGGAAAATTAGAAGTAGCTTGGTCAACAGCAAAACATAGTTATATTCATGGAGTTTAAGTGAATGAGTAGAAGTCAGGGGTTTACCTATAAGTAAGGATATCGTCTTGAAAAGTATCCCTATATTCTAGTGATCTACCATTCTGTATCAGATTATGTTAGAAGTGTTATTTAATGTCTTCAGAAAGGCTTTGTGTGGGGAAAAAACAATGAGAATGAAAAGAATAATTTTAATGAAACACATTTAGTTTCTAGCAATTTATTTCCAAATTACCATAATGTAAATGTGTTTATACTATTTTAAAGCAATTTTACTTTTGATAGATGCTAAAAGAGTAAACAGACTTGGGATAAGAAGGTGACACTGATCTATGTAAAATGGGACTTTTTAATAAATGTTTACTTTTTGAAATGTGAAGGGGAGGATTGCAAGTCAATAGCTGTAGTCTTTCTAGTGCCAAATGAAGTCAGCTGAGCATTTTGCATTTACAGGTGTAAGTGAATTTCTAAGTATTAGAGTATTAACTGAGCATCTTTTTAAAAATATCTGTGATAGCTGTTGGTAAAAGGCCAGATACTGAATAACAGTGGAGTGTGGATTCAGAGGGGATTTCAATGCATGTTAGGAGCACGGGAAGAGGAAAAACCCATGTGTTTTCTTGTATGGTTAGTTCTGTTTGAGCACAACAGCATAATTCACATGTATATAGCTGTGCTAGTAAGTATTTTCGTGGTTTGTGAATGTTTAGACTGTGATTCATTGACTGGTTTTGGTATTCATGTTTTGTGTCAGAAATGATCCAATTTAAAGAAATCCTTGCAGGTCTGTTATTTAAGGAATACAGGAATTGTTTTTTAGCTATGGGAGTACGGGTTTGGTACTGTGCTGAGTTACATATTTGTATCATCTGGTATACAAAGGAATACCAAAAGCCAGTCATAAAGGTTTGTAAGTGCCCTCAGGGGGACGTTTCTCCCTTTGCAGGGAATCTTTTATTTCAAAAATTGTGTTGCTTTGTAATCTTATTGCTCAGAAACCTGTAAACTAACTTCCTGTTCACTGCTTGAATAGAAGAATTTGTCTTTTAAGCTATATTTAAGCATTTATTTCACTCAGCAGGTAAATGTTAACTTAATAAATAAACTTCTGAACAAAGGCTCTTTCCATCCTCAAATTTTCCCTTACATCTTTTTGAGAAGACTGCAGAATGGATTTCTTCAGAACTATCTTGTCAGTCATTAAATAAGTAGCAGTAAAAAAGGCTTGATTTGCCACAACTACTGCAGTCTTGAAACAATCCTATTCTGTTTTCATGGCCTATTAATTTTTTTATGTTTGAAAGTTTGACCATAGTTATCTGATTGTATTGTTTGTTCTTTAATCTTAGGTGGAAGTGTCCATATTTTAGGCAAGGCACCAAGAGCTTAAATAATCTTCTAAAGGAAGCTTACAAAAAATGTATAGGTGGTCATGGTTTTTAAAAGGCTGACATTGTTCTATCTCATGTTTTGGCAAATGTGATTTCATTCATAATTTATTACTTGAGTGCAGTACTAACACCTGTCTGAACTGATTTTAATAAGTCTTTTTACCTGTAACTCTGTTAGAATTCTTTAAGTGCCATAGATGAGAGGTTGTAAGTTTTTGTGGAATTTTGAAGTATTGTTATGGAGGCTGTTTATATCCAGTGATGTCAAATAAGCTCAGAATAAACCTAGTTTGTGTAAAACAAACAAATGAAACCAAAAAGAATGGCTCAACAATTCTCTTATCATTGTTTAGAAGGGATAACCTTTCAGTTGTTTGAGATAGTAATTTCTAAACTTTAGCCTCTTCTTTGGAGATGTTGCTGGGTTTTTGGGTTTTTTTTTTTGTTTGTTGGTTTTGTTTTTGGTTTTTTTCTTTTTCTTCATTAGTTTGGGTTTGAGTTCCCCCCCATCCCTTTCCCTATTTGGATTATGTATCAAAATAAAGCGCACTTTTAATAATAATGTCAGTATGCTAAACAAGGTTTCTAAGAGAACAGGCTTTCTAAAGTGTCAGGGTAAGAGAATATGTCTTTAATATAGGAAAATACAAAACTCATTTAGTGTTCCTTATACTAGTCTGTAGTTAAAATTATTAATTTTACATTTTAATGAGCAGCAAGCATGAGAGCTATAAGCTTCTGTGGAGCTACTACACTTGAATGTTGGGATCTAAACTTTGTTTAGGAGTAATGGAACTATAGCTCAACACATAAAAGTGAACGGGTTATATATTGCTGTTTTCTATTTGTGTGTGTTCCAGGGGTCCATTCAGTGTTGTGCGGCGATGTATCAACAGGGAAACAGGGCAACAGTTCGCTGTAAAGATTGTCGATGTAGCAAAATTCACTTCAAGTCCTGGATTAAGCACAGAAGGTAAGAACATGCAATTTAACAAATTCTAAGCAGACAGATATTTTTTGTCAACCTTTTATATGTTTGTGTGCTTTGTAAGATCCTTTCTGGTTTATATCTTGTAGAAGCTTTAAAGCAAGATCTTATATTGCAAATTTAACTTAGTTGCATGCATTTCTAACCTTTAGTACTTCCTATGGGTGTTCAGTTGCAATAATAAATATTGGAAATAATAGAAGGTCTATACTAATGCTAAGCCGTTGCTATTTCTGTTTGGATTTATTTCTTTTAAGAATGAAAATTTCTTAAACAAAACACAAATTCTGAATCAAAAAAACATACAAAGGAAATAAAGTAAGAACACATCAGTTTTGTTTTAATTAGTGCAAATTTAGCAAGTAGTTTGCTACAAAATGAGCGAAGATTGCAATTCAGGTGTATAAAGTGATATAAAAAACTATACATTTTTCATATAGCCAGGATTTTAAAGCAATGCTGCAGAACTGCTACAGTGTAAATAAAAGGCTGTTTTTCGAAGTTGAATATGCAAGCCATGTGTGCATAAAGTGCTTCTTTTATGCTTTATCAGAAAGAGCATGGTAACTGAATGACAATCATTGTGTATTCCATGTCCAGTATATTTTTTTCTGGGGATCATATTCTTTTACAGTAATGGTTTTTGAGGATTCCACTTGTGCCATCCAAGTCCTTATGATTTAGTCCCAGGTTCAGCAGCATAAAAGTGCTGATGACTTTTGTTGGTAATTATAGCAAACAGTACCTAGTTTGATTTACAAAGTAAATCACAACTCTTACTTCAAACTTTAAATCTGATAATGCCATTGACAGTTTATTTTTCCTAGACCTCCAACCGAGTATGAGCAGTGCTTTCTGTAATATTCAGCTTGTGTATAGCTGCATTAAGGTTTTGGCAGGTTATATCAATACTGCATTTGGAGTTAGTGTATTTTTACTAAAATGATTTGATACCTCTTAAAGAACTTCTGTCCTTATTGTAGTCTTTCTTTGAGCCTTATCTTAACTACTGATGCTGGGACACTTTTCTATCTCTAGTGGAGTATGGCTTTCCTTGCTCCATGAGAGTAATTTTGGGGCCATGAAAGAATTGTTGAGAGGGAGAAATAGTAGACAAAAGAGAAAGGAATCATCGGGAGGAAAAGAGAAGGCAATCATAATAATATAGTCACTGAAAAATGGAAGGATAGCCATTGATGGTTTGCATTTGCTGCCTGGGTGTAAAGAAAAGACTTAGGAGTATACTAAGAATTTTGGGGGTATTTTTTGGAATCCACTTGTGCTATATTGATAGCATTGTAATTCAAGGTAGCATGTCACTGAGTTAACAGATCATAAACACCTTATGGGTTTAGAGGTTTTTTGTTTTGGTTGTGATGATGGATTGTTGTTGGGGTTTTGTTTGGTTGCTTTGTTGGGTTTTTTTAAGGTTTTGAATTGTTAGGCATTAGATGTGTAATATTAAGACACAAATGTATAAATGAATGTGGAGCAAGTTCTTAACTCTGCATAAGAATCTGAACCTGTTTTTCACTAACTCTTTCCATCTTGTGTGCTGGGGTTTTTTTTTTTTTTTTTTTTTTTTTTTTTTTTTCCTTCTGTTGTCCTCTGTCTTTTTTTTTTTTTGGTTTTGGTTTGTTTTTTTTTTTTTTCCCCTAGGTTCTAGTTTGGTTGGGGTTTTGGTGGGTTTTTTTTTTTTTTTTGCTTATTTCTTATATGGCATTCCTTAAACACATTGGTAGGGAGCCATGATCATAGAATCATATAGAATCATAGAATGTTTTTTGTTGGAAAGGACCTTAAGATCATCCAGTTCCAACCCCCTGCCATGGGCAGGGATGCTTCACACTACATCATGTCACTCAAGGCTCTCTCCAGCCTGGCCTTGAACACTGC